>JAWNNQ010000852.1:20000-100981 GCA_035044765.1 Leucophenga montana | reverse complement strand
TATTCCGGCAACAAGCACATCAAATGAACGGGTTTTTTCTATTGCTGGCCGCACCATTACAAATAAACGATCTCAGCTTAGTCCCCACAACGTCAATAAAATAATTTTCATACATAATAATTACGAGACTTGCAAAGAAAATTTAACATAATTTCTTTTAAATATGCGATGATGTGCTGGTTTCCGAATTCGATCAAACTATAAGCATCTCTCTAGCTCATTGTAGTGCATCTTTTGAACATTCATTGCCTGGGTTCAATAAATGACTATAGGATTAATGTTTTCGCTCAAAAAGTATCCCGAAATATTTGAAACAGCTTACTAAATCGTTGCTTAAGATTTGATCGAATTCGGGTATCGAATTCCAGCACATCACCGATATATTCAATCTAATTCCATTGTTTTCTAAAACCCTTTTTGCAATTATTTTTTTTTTTTTAAGAATTGTTCTTTGGTTTTCTTTTGGCAATATTTTTTTTTAATAAATACATTAATAATAACAATAATAATAATTAACAATAATAATAAAAACATTTGAAGTGCTATTTTTTAAATTTAATAAGGAAAATATCATTTAGGGTACGCCGCCGACACCGCCAAAAAACCCGCCGGTTCTCTCAGGTCCCCAACGCCGCCGCCGAAGCAAAAACAATCGGCGTAAACCTATAGTGTAGAGCACCGGACCCAAATCACTCCCTAGTGGAACACCTGCGATTATAGATAGAACTGAAGATACTTCGTCTTGTTGCTGAACATGAAAGACCCTATTGCTTAAATAGTATTTTTTATTTTCTTATGCATTAGTGATTTCATTTATAATTCGGGGGCATTGTTCCGGTATAATGGTAAGCTCGTGCAGTACTGGTAAAATTTTTCCTACAGTACTTTTTCAAATACCTTGGAAAATTTAATAAGTAAACTTTTGTAATCGGACGGTATGACGTTTGGTATCATTATTACTTCATCTCATTTCCATTGTGTTGGAAAGTGATCTAGCATAAGAACATATTTCAGAAAACAGATCCGTTTTGGTGGAAGATTTTAATGGTGACGCCATCAATTTTATCAAAACCAGACTATTTTTTATTCTGTAGGTACTTTATCTGTGACTCAACTTCCGCTTTTGAAAATCGTCGAATTGGCAAGCTCATTTGACAGGGTGTTTTTCGAAAGTTTTCTACACCACTTTCAACATCGTTTTGTCATATTGACCGCGAATTGTGCTGTTTACAGTGACTTGAAAGTTAGTCTCAGCAAATCAATGGAATTAACTCGTGAACATTTTAATGCGATGATTTATTACAATTTTTTATGTGGAATATCAAAGCAAGAGTGCATAGATAAAGTTACTACCACTATTGACGATGGAGCCCAATCTTGTGAAACTGTGAAACGCTGGTGTAACGAGTTTAATCGAGGAAATACTGCGAGATTGTGGCAACCTTAGTTATCTGCCAAACCAAATGACTTCTTGAACACTCAAAACATGGAAGTAATGGGTTATCTACCGTACAGTTCCGATTTGTCACCCAATGACTTATACATGAACAAAATTAGCATACCAAGGTGAGAAAGCCATATGTTTGTAACTGTGAACATTTGTGTTAGTTTTGTTCTAATTTTGAGCTCTATTTAAACATTTTGTGCTCAACTCCAAATCATTGAAACAGATTGGTCTGATACTTTAGAAAAAGTTAGCTGACCAATACTGAAATATGACGAAAAACATAGATGTTTAAATGCAATTTACCCCTCCATTCCTATGATTCCTTAATTTATTTAATTACCATCCTTCCCCTACATCCTATTCTAATTCCCCTGCCCCTCTTCCCCTTTCCTCCCCAATTCCCCTACCACCTTCCCCTACCTCCCCTTCCCCTACCTCCCCTTCCTTTACCACCTCTTCTCAATGCCCCATTCCCCTGCCCCTTTCAATCAAATTAACATTTAAAGGACATTTCATCCCTCTATCTGTTAAAGGGAACCCGGCGCGTTTCTGCCCTATCCCCTATCTCGCATTCCCCTGCCCCTCCTTCACCATGCCTCTTTCACCACCACCTATTCTCCTATCAAATCTTCCCCTCCCACTACGTCTCATACCACTTCTTCCCCTGATTTACTCCCTACCTCCTTTCCTTTGACTCCAACTTCTCCCTGCCCCCTTTCCCATGCGGGATAAAGTTGTTTAAAGCTTTGAGATGATTTAATTAATAACATTGCTAATTATAACACAGCAAAATCTGAATATAAATTTTACGAATTAAAATAAGAAAAATTAATTTGACAGAAAAATCATATAACAGTTGTAGTAGGCCTATAAATTGTTTTTTGTGGTAACCCCACCTTATCACTTAGATTCCTTTTATTTAGTATTGGACGCCTAATCTCAGTAGGTAGATACAACTAGTTTGTCTGCAGCTGGTTAGCAACTATTGAAGGCGTACACAAAAAACCTGCTGGATAGATATTGCTTGTAAGGGTTCTAAAGGATGCATCGGAGAAACCATAAGGTGTATATATTCCTGATCAGCACAACGCGATGAGTCGATCTAGCCATATCCGTATGTCTGTTTGTTTGTGTTTGTCTGGTGTGTATAGTTTTTATAACCATAAGCAACGTACCTACCAATGTAACCGAGAATTAACGCTTCTTTTATTTTACAAACATATTTTTTTTTTTTAAATGCTAGGTACTCAATTTGAAACTTCGTGTGACTGGTATTAAAGATTCGGTTCTACCGAAGTTTGTTATTTTTCATTACAATAGAAGCTACCGTAATCGACAGAGGAAACCTCAAACTTGATTGGAAAAATCTTTCCCGATAGATAAAATTATATTTATTCTAAATTCTGCTACCTTTAATAAAGCGGGAAAGTCGTACTGAACCACCAAATAAAACTTTGGATAACAATTTTGGCATAGGAAGCCCTATTAAGGCCGGGACGCAGTTTTGTACATGGTTCTGTGGGCCCATGATGCCAAATTGAGGTAAAAAAAAACAAATTTGGCAAGTTCAAAGAAATAAAACACATTGTTCTGGGCGCCAGAATGAGGAGGAAAACATATTTAAAGCAAAGGAATAATATGGTTATGGGGGCCAATAAGGCCAAAGTGAGGTGCAAATAAAAAAAATATTTAATTAAAGAAAATCTTTTTAAACGATCAAAATGGTTTTTATTAAATGATTAATTTATTTCAAATTGACCTGTTTTTCATAAATTTTTATGGTATGGATTCCAATGGGTGCTTTTAAAATAAAAACCAAACCACTTTCATACTATGGAAGTAGTTTGTTTTTATAAATATATATATTCATTTTTTATCCATCCGTCGTTCGTATGTTCGAACAACGAGATCTTGGAAACTTTACATGATACAATCTCCAAACTCGGATTTTTAGATTCATGTAATTCGCGCGCAGATCAAGTATATTTAAAATTTTGAAATGCGGCATAGAGTATTTCGAAGACGGGAATTCACGAATGCAGGATTCTTTCTTGTTTTTTTTTTATTATTAGGCTCATAATATAAGTAGTGACCCTCGTACATCGTTTATTTTGTACGTTTATGTTTAGTTAGGCTCTATCATTGCTGTTGGGAACTTTAAATAACTTTTAAATATATACAATACAAAATCCAACTTACCCCATTGAAATTATTAACAGCTGTTTAAACTTAGCTAAAGGCACACAAAATAATTTTATTTTGAATGAGTTTTAGCGTAATAAATTTTGTGTTGCGGTAGGTCATGAATGTTTTATAAATAATAAATAGTTGTAATACCACCAAGACCCCATGCAAAATGTGAAATATTCTCACTAAAGCAAGTTAATAATTTTAAACGAATATCTCGGATGGCTCTAGAAAACGAATAGAATTGCAGTAAATTTGAATTTATATGGCATTAAAATGCATGAAATCACACCTACGCTCTTACTGAACAAAATTTGAAAGCTTCATAAATAGTTAATGCAAATTCACCACTGCCAAAGTAGGTAAAAAAATGAAATTTGCGTCAATTGAAAGCTATTCGTATTAGTATGCTAAGTGGCTGACGCGGCGCTTACTTGTTCGATAATAATTTCATTATTTATTTCACCAACAACTGATGTTAATAAATATTTGTAATAAGTTTAATGCTTAAAATTGGCATAATAGTGAAAAAAGAAATTCGTTATTGTTATTTGTTTACTTTTTTTTATGGGTGTCAAAATATTGTCTAACCAACTAAATATTTCCGAGAAATTTAAAAAGTAACCAATTTATAAAGGCGTCAGTAAACACATTGAAAACAATAACATATTTGTTGTATTATTTGCAATACAAATAACAGCTTGTGATCCACAGATCCATCCAAAAACAACTCTGAATGTGACTGAGTACAAATACAGCTGCTATAAATGGCATTGTGTTTCTTATCATTGCAGTTTTATGAACTTGATTGGATTTGACATTATCGCACACTTCAGTTGACTAGCCTTAACACATTTTTTATTGCCAATCAAAGGTAAATATATAATATGAATATAACTGCTGTTTAAACTTGTTGATAATAAATAATTTTTGTTTAATTATGTTTGACTCAAAAGTTGAAAAACTTCATATTAATTTGTTAAATTTTTCCATTCTCTGGAGAGTTTTACTAAAAATGGTACAGAAGTTGCCGTTACTGAAAACTAGAAACTTGTTAAAATCTTTGAAACAGAAAAAGATATCCCTTACTGCCTTATTATGTTATTGAAATTCGATGTGGTGGTTTCTTATGAACGGCTGGTTCACATACATATACAAATTCGCATGACCCGCCCAGTTTCAGTTAAGTCACTATCAGCTGAAGTCAATATCAGCACTTTTTGAAGTAGACCCCACGTTTATGTTTTATAATACGATTTAAATTTTGGTATTGGTATTAAAGCTTCGGTTCACCCGAAGTTAACATTTTGTCTTGTTACTTGTTTTTTATTTATGATGTAGGTTCAATATCTAATGTTTTGTTTTACACAGTTTTGTCCATACACTGATTAAGCGTTTATCATGACTCTTACCAGCATATCAGCGGGTATGTTGGCAGTTTCTGCCCGGATGTTGGCTTTTAGATCTTGTATGTTCCTTAGACAGTTGAAAAAAAAGTCGCACGGATAAAATCGGGGGAGTGGGCTGGCATCTCCCAATCTTCCCTTATTGAGATGAGGCGCTCCGGGAAGTGTTCCCTCAAAACAGCCATAAATGTCTCCTAATTCCAATTCATCAAGTCGTGGAAAAAAATTTCACCAACATGTTCGCAAGCCTGTTTGAATTCAAAGTCACTATGAACTCATTTTCTTCAAAAAACCGCGGTCCAATAATCCAAGTTGAGAAAATTGCACACCACACTGTGACTTTAGGTGAATGCAAAGGCGTTTTATGCAATGCTCGGGGATTGGTGTTGGCCCAGTAGCGCATGTTCTGTTTGTTAACGCATCGATTCAAGTGAAAATGCACTTCATTGCTGAAAAAAAAAACAACAACAAAGTACGCCTCGACGGGAAACGCACTACTGATCTGGAAGGAAATGAAACTTTAGAACAACGCCTGTCGATTGGTATTACTCCCGCCACAGTACAATCCCTACAACCAGAATGACTGTATATCGTATGATAGTCGTATACAATACACTTTCAATTAGCCATGATATATATATATATATATATATATATATATATATATATATATATATATATATATATATATATATATATATATATATATATATATATATATATATATATATATATATATATATATATATATATATATATATATATATATATATATATATATATATATATATATATATATATATATATATATATATATATATATATATATATATATCAATCCTTTGCAATGTGTAAATTTAAATTGACCTTGAGCTAGCTAAAAGCCGAAGAAATTCGATGAGCCGAAAATTCTGTAAACCGAAAAATCGTATTTCGCTTATATTGCAATATTTTTACTTTTCTATTGCGTTTAAATTGCATTTATTGTATACGAGTACTACGTGTTTATACTTAGCTTTAAATGAAAACCATTAGTTCTGTACTTAAATATTCTTTTAAATTAAATGCTGCTGCAGTTATTTGTAGTTATAAACTATCGTATTTCTTAATTAGTCGGCTTTGTTAGCTCCAAATTAATTTTTTGAGCTTGCATATACTTAGTATAAGTGAATTTCTCCGTAAGAGCATCATAGCTGGGCATGACTATCTTCTCTTGTGAAATATTCGTCTTTATTTGATCTGCATCCCTGAATTGACTTGTATTATTCCAGGGCTGTACAGACATCTGTCCAAAAAGTAAATATAGCAAATTACCCAAAAAAAGAATACAAGCAATGCCAATGAAAACAAGACGCCATTGTGTGCGATCAGCCTAAAACAACTTTTATTAGTTTCGTTTAAAATCAATATTTTATAAACTTACCTCATTTGAAACTGTGAAACCCACAAGAATTGGTGAAACTAATCCGGCAACACTCATTAGCGTATTGCTCATACCAAATAGCAGTCCAGCATAATTTGGCGCCAAATCGATGTGGTTCAACGAACTTCCAATAGACTGACCAGCAATTGCTGCAACAGCAATGGTCAGACAGCAAATGCTGCCAGCGATATTCTTAACGCTGAGATAGGAGAGCACCAGGAGCGCAACAGCAGGCACCCAAGAGGCAATACTATTGATGGTTTTACGTACTATAAAAAGTGAGATACTTCGGCGACGTGTCAGATAATCAGCGACAAAGAGAAACACATACGACATGGTGCACATGAAGAAGAAAGGCAGTGCGGAGAGCAACGCATTTACTTGTATATTATAGCGAAAAACGCCGTGAATGTAGGTGGGTATTTGCTGCATTAGCGTATAGAAACAGCAGGCCTGACTCATCTTACAAAAGGCGAGCACTAGATACGGATAAGAGGTAAAAATCGCGCACCACGGCACAGACGGACAGACGCCACCGGGTTGTTCCTGTTCACGTGCAAGTTGTATGCGTTTGCGTTCGGCCAGACTGATTAGCTTGGATTCTTCCGGACTATTAACGCCATACAGTAGCCAGAGTAAGCTCCAAATAATGCCAAGATACCCTAGTAGTATAATAATTAGTAGTACAATAATTATAGATAGTTATATTAAATAAAAATAGAAAAAAAGGTTACCTTCGGTTGAACCAAAGCTCTAATACCATTGAGACGAAATTTTAAATGGTATAATCCTTGGTTTGTATAGGAGCTACTCGAAAAAAGTGGGCATATATGTGAGAAGCGACCATTGATAAGAAGCCGCCACATCTAATTTCAAGCGAATATTGACATAACTGAAGAAGTTTTTCATACAAATGCGTAAAAGTGAGCGGTGCGTTTGTATGGATCTATCCTAAAAAGCGGGCGGTACATGGCCAATAGTCACTACATCGAATTTCAAGCTAATATTGATTTAAATAAAGAAGTTTTCTTACAAAAACACAAGAGTGGGTAGTGAGTTGTATGGGGCTACCCCAAAAAGTGGGGGTTTACACCTATTGTTGTATATTGGAAGCGTCCGTTCATTAGAAGCTACCATATCAATTATTAAGTTAATATTGAATACAAAAAAAAAAGTTTTCAAACACAAAGTCAATAGTGGGGCGGGGAATTGTATGGGGGCTACTCTAAAAAGTGGGAGTGGTGGGTTTTTTGGTTTTGGTACTCTATTTGACTGCAATAAAAATAAGTGTAGGTGCCAATTTACAACTGGATGCCATAAAAATTGGTCCGTAAAAATGTGCAACAACATAAAGACGCACAGGCGGAGAAACGGTGATAGCTAGATCGACTCGTCTCGTCGAGCTTATCAAGAATATATTTACTTTACTTGGTCGACGATGCCTCCTTTAAAGCGTTACAAACTATCAGATAAACTGATAGTTTGTATACGTGAATGATATAAAAACAGCTCAATATTATCTATTCAATCTTACTATCCTTGTATTGTATGTATGATGTACTCGTACAAAATATAAAAACAATTTTTTACCTTGTTTTTTGTGATTACAACAATTTCCAGTATAATAAAAGAAATTAGAACAACTTTTTCTATGCGAGCTATACCTACTAATGGCAAAATCGTAGTGTTTGTGGTTACAAAATGCCTGTATACCAAGTTTCAAACCGATGTCTAGACAAACGGAAAGACGGAAATTGCTGATCATTAGAGCTGGAAAACTATCTATAGTACTATCGATAGTATCGATAGTTTTTTTTTGTGCGGCACTATCGATAGTTTTCTTTTTTTTTTTCACTTACGATACTATCGAAAATGCAAACCATTTCGAATCAGTGAGGATAAAGGCTTCCAGAATTTCGTGCACTTATTAGACACTTAGTGTGCTCTTCCCAGAAAACCCTCTTTAAATAATGTGCTACTGAAAATCATGAAAAATAAGTTATTTTTAGTAGCATGGAGTACAGTACCATAACAAGCGATGGATGGACATGACGATCAAATGACTATTACTTGACTGTAACATGTCATTTTGTCACAAGCAACTTCAAATTACGGTCAGCGTTATTGTCAACTAACAAACTACCAGAAGATACTAACCACTCGTCACAAAATATTGCAGATTCACTGCATGGTGTACTCTCGGAGTGGTCTGTTCTTTACAAAGTTACTTCGGTTGTATCAGACAACGCAGCATCTAGTAAGATCAAAGTCACGTACTTTAAAAGAATCCCAATCGCCATGGAATAGCGCATACAAACGGCGCAATTGCTAGTGTGCTTTTCAGTACTCTAAAGGTACATTCAGTACTCTAGAAGTACATATTAAAGGACTAGGTGAACTTATTTACCTCATTACTACTGCTATTTCTTAGGTATCAGGGAGTAACTTTGTCACGATTTCGCTAAAGATTCCAATTTTGTAGGATATTTATCAACGCTCAAAGACTATGAAAACTAATATGGGAACTTTGGATGCTTCAGAGATATGTACATATCAGATTTATCGCCTAAATTATCGGCGTTTTCCTTATGAGAGCCGAAAAGTGTCCAGACTAACAAGGCAGCAAAATTTCTAGAAATTTAATTTAATTTTAATTTCGCATCGCAAGATAATAGTCCAATCGAGTATTGGAATCTAACCTCTGCCAATAATGGCTCTTTATAGTTAAGTATATCATCTACGCCACTAAGTTTCAAAGATATATTTTAAAGATAGTTCTATCGATAGTGACGATAGTTTCGACTATTGTTAAAAAAACTATCGATAGTGTGACTATGTATAGTTTTCCAGCTCTACTGATCATGTGTATAGGTTTATAATTTATCCTGCCTTCGATGCTTCATTTAATGCATTGTAAACAAATGGCAAAACAAGAAGGAACACTGCAGTCGGGTGTGCTAGACTATGACATGCCCTGAAATGCTTCTATGTTTGTTCGATTTTGTAGATTTGTGGCATATTTTATCAGAATTATTAGAAAATTTACTTTAGAGCGAAAAACAAAGTTTTGTTTACAAAACTCTAAAATAGGCAATGCGTTAATTGGGTTGCCGTTGGCCTCTTCATTTCATACACTTTATCTGACTAGGTTTTGTGAGAGTGCAATATCCAAGCCTAGTTTTTTTTTTATATTTTATAGCCATTGAGGCGTTTATTCAAACAGAGAGACGGGCAGACGGACAAACACACAAATTGATTTTTCATGCTGATCAAGAATACATAACTACTAGGTGCATTTATGGTAGAAGATATTATATCGATATATCGATATTGTTAATGAAGTGTGTATGATTTAAATTTAAAGTTGTGTCCACTTTAGTTTAAGATTTTCACATTTTTAAATATAATATGACATTTAAAAAAAAAGTGAGATGCACTTTGATTTAAGGTGGTTTCATGTTTATTTACCTGTTTAAATATGTTTTTAGTTAAATCAAAGTGGTTCATATTTAATTTATATATTTTTTCTTACATAGTAAAATCAAATATGATCGTAATTATTTTTACAATGCGTTTTTACCTGGGCGTAGTTTATACAGTTTGCCCTGACATTTTGTTGCATTTGCGCATTCTTTTTATACCGATTCATATTATAAGTACATACACGGTACACTAGTTCCTATTACAGGCAGTGGACAGTCACACATACTGACGAATGTCTCTCGTCGAACGCATCCATTTAATACATTTTATGTGGTATCTACAAGCCATTAAATTAAAATATACTCACCTGGCACATAGAACATGCTCGGCCAGCCCAACGGAGATGCAGCCAACAAACCGCTTACAGAAAAACCCAGCGCAGTACCCAAATCCAGTCCTGTCTGCATTATGCCCCCTAAACGATTACGCTCCTCTTTGGGACACCATTTGGCCAGATGTGAATAGAAACTCGGCCACATGCCACCCTGAAAGAGTCCCTGCAACAGACGCAATGCGCACAGTAAACGCCAGCCACCAAAAGTCATTGCATGTGGCAGGCAAATGCTCAGCAGTGAGGTACCAAGCGATATTATGAGTATTATAAATTTGGCGCCATAACGGCTGGAGAAGTAGCCGCCGAGTAGCTGTGTAAATACAGTACCCCAAAATAAGCTGCTCAGCATATACGCTTTTTGTTGTTCTGTAAGCTGGTATTCCTGTAAGGTGGAAACAAGATACTTGAGTACTGGTTCTTACTCTATTACATAGCTGTCGGCTGCCTAATTACCGCATAATTTGGATTTGTACTATTCGCATTAGTCATTGCTACAATGCCGACCGAAAGATTCATTCGTTGCTGAAAGGCAAGCGTGCCACAGCTAAAGAGAAATAACACTTGTATATGACGTACGCCGAATTTGGGCGCTGCGCAGATACCAAAAGAAAAAATAAAAGATTAATTTAAAAATCCAAAGACTTAAACAACAAACTTGTTGGAGATTCTAAAGCAATATCACCTTTTTTGGCCAGCGTAAACGATTTAATAGTCATTTTAATTGACAATTCTTGATTAAGTTGCCACGCACTAGAATTTTTAAGTTTGTTTTTTTTTTTATTTTTATTTTTTTTTTTTAATATATGCACAAGTAGACACAACTATGCCGCCTGGCTGCAGTTATCAAACTAAGGTAACCGTGTCCAAAGTGCAGTTGCATGCAATTCAATTGATTAGTGTGTGGCACACTCGATTGCACGATCGCTCTTTGGCTCTTTGACGTTGGTCAGCAAACCTGTTTGTATCCTAAAAACTAACAAACAAACCAAATATATCTCGACTACTCGTAGTTAGTTGCAGGAAAATGTTTTTTATTTATTTATTTATTTTTTTTTTATTGTATTTCGCTCATTTCTTCTGCTGCAACTGCTGTCTCGTGACTGCTGCAAGCGAATGCGTTATTTTTAGGCTTTGTGCGTATTATTTTTAGAAAGAAGAAAAAATTGTATGTGCAAAACTGGATTTGCTTGCACGCGTTCGGATGAAGAGCTGATAAAATTTGCTAGTTACATCAAGTGTCGGTGTCTACGCAATGAAAACGAGTTCAATACAACATGTTGCAGTGTGTTTGAGCTTGAATTGAGAATGCTAGTGGCGTGCAGTGCGTGAAGGTTCTGAGCGTTTGAATGAGATACTTATGCACTCACATTTCGTAGAGATGACATTGTGTAGTAGTCAAGAGCGAAAAGAATGCAATATGTTAACAAATTGAATTTCTTCTTTAAATTGCGAGGGAAGTTCATTGAAGTAGTGTGACATTTTGCATATTCAGGCACAACGTCGAATCTGTTCGAATTTTGACAAAAAGGTATGATTAAACCTATTCAAAATGTTGTCAAATTATTTTTAAATATGAAAACTTAAATATAAGCAACAACAAAATGTATTGTCATAATTAACGAGTTTTGAGAGACTCCTAGTCGTCTAAAGACGATACAAACTGTCATCAGAATTGAATAGTTTCCTCAGCCATGGTAGAAAGTTTCATATTTTTGTAGTTAATTGAATTCGATTCCACAGATTTCACAAACAGCAAACAATTTTAGAACTCTTTGCGAATTATACTTATGATTTCGAAAAATTTTCGAACGTTCGTTTCTGAATCGAGTTACCCAGTATGTATCCGCCATCTGCAATACAGTTTTAAAAGTTGGTTACATTGTTAATAGGCTACTTGTAAAAACTGTTTCAAAAATTGAAAACCCCGCTCCCACGGTCAATTAAAAAATTGTTTAGACACATAATTAACAACGAGATACCTTGTACTTTGTCTAAGATTCCTTGTTTGAGCCATATGGATAATGAATTTTATAGTGTTCAGACCATGAACAATGTAGAATATTTTAATAAGATTGACGTAAGATGCACCAAATATGGCGTTTCTAGCGTAATTATAAATAAAAAATAAAAAAAAAACAAGAAAAAACGTAAACTTCGGTTGAATCGAAGCTCTAATACTATTACCACATATTGTAAAACATATAAACAATATATAAATGTTACATTTTAATATAATTGTTTTATTTTATTTGTTCGTGGTGTTGGTCTGTATGTGGGCTGCCTCAAAAAGTGGTGGAATCACACCCATTGATATACAGGGGTCGGTGCTCGAAGTGTTACTAATTAAAAATGCTATAATTATATAATTTTTTATTCTTCTTATTTAAAATCTTCGATGTAGCCACCTTTAGCGCGGATAAATGAGGCTTAACACAGTGCACGAATGTGGTACGATGGTAGTGTATACCATTCTCGGCGAAGATCAATTTTTAATCCGTTGACCGTTTCATATTTTTTTAGTTTGGCTTCCAGAATTGACCATATGGAAAAATCCATGGAGCTTAAGCCAGGGGAATATGGAGGCCATTATTGTAAAGAAATGCAACTGGAAATGTTATCTTGTAAAAACGTTGGCTTTCTCTGGCTTTATGGAATGGTGCGAGTCTAGTTAAAACACCCAATGGTTTCTACCGAATTTTTTACGTGCCCAAGGTAATAAACCATCGTTTAAAATCGATTCACAGTAGATTTCTTGATTTACCTAAACGTCCTGTTCAATGAAAACGAGTGGTGAGCATCCTGCGGCCGAAACCAACACTGATGCAGGCGCTTGCTTTCGCAGAGCAATTCGCTGGTCTAAAATGTCTTTTGGTTTACACTTTAACCATGCACGATCGTTTTGTTTGTTTACATATTGCTGAACCGAAAAAAATTTTCCATTAGAAAAGACCACATTTTCAAGGTCGCCCCATTAACAATGGCTGGTTGCGATTTTCCAGCCAAATAGAAAGCAATAACACTGTTGCATTTGAATTCCAATTAAATAGGGGCTACCTCAAAAAGAGGTTGGTACATGCCCACTATAATGGCATCTTTGAATTTCAAGTTTTCCATACAAATCCATATAAGTGTGCTGTGGGTTTGTAAAGTGGGCGGGACACGTTCATTAATCTATGTATGCTAGCGGCTGTTCATAAAAAGGAACCATATCGCATTTCAACCGAATATTGAGTTTAATAAAGAAGTGTTTCATACAAAAACTCAAAAGTGGGCAGTAGGTTTGTATGGGGGCTACCCCAAACAGTGGGTGTTGCGGGTCAAACTTGATACACTATTAAACTGCAATAATAGCATAAAATTGGTTAGCATAAAATTAAGTGCTGCCCCAAACGCACTAACACCGATAAACAAAACATGTCACCCTCAACATGATATCGAATCAACGCTTTTACTCTGAAAATAAGACAACAAATGGTGATGCACAATCAAAGCACAATTTAAACAAATAATCATATTTCGTAAGTAATTTTTGGACACGAAAGTTGGATTTTCTTTGGATACTTATTCTGGATTCCAGAATATATTTCGCGTTATTCTTTTCTTTAATTCTAGAGTGTATCTAAAACTGTTGAAATTCAAGTGTTCAAATATAAAAGTGAAGCACACTTTCAGGCAGTTATTTTATTTATTTATTTACCTTATTTATTGAACAATATATATTCTGGGATCTCACAGAAATCTCTTCCACCCCAAATCAATTTCATAATTGTGCCACAGAAAACACTTTTAGACCGTTTGAAATCACCAGCCTTTTGAAATCACCAGCCTTTTGCTAGGTGAAATTGTTCATTGCAAATCATAAGGAAAAAATTGTTTATGTGCAAGTTGAATGTATTTTCTTCGTAACTGCGTCTTATGACTTAAACATTTAGCACGTTTATTATTTAATTTAAATTTATGAAAATGCGTATTTATTTGCTGAAAACCGACTAGTTCTGTTTACGCAACCACACCGAATGACAGATACATATATTTTAAAATATCAAAGTTGCCAATACAATATTAATTTTTTCTATCAACATAGATCATAATTTAGTTTTGGTTATTTTCGAAAAGAAATATATTAATAAAATAATTAATTCATACACATCACACCAAATATAGACTTCACAATGTTCTCCAACTCGAAAAAAAAAAATTTATTTACACAGTCTGTAATTTTTGGTCTCTACGTCTACTCTGCGCAGCACAAAACTCGTCGGTGCATTAAGCACTGCTTTGAATGAAATCTACGACATTTATGTGACACCTACGAAATTTTTCTGTGAAATACAAATACACGGAATTTTTTCTAGAGATTTCTGTGACACCCCCGAGTATTGCTTTTATCACTCCCGAATTGGCTCTGATCAGCATTGTAATCTTGTGTTTCCATGCGCACATTTTAAATACGAGAGCAGGTTGAAAAGTACCGAAAAAACATTTAATAAAATTAAATTTTAACAACATTTTTTCTGATAAGTGTTTACCCAGCAGCGCAAATGCCCATTACATTCTATATCGTCTCTTCGGCACCTCGTAGGCTGAGTGCCTTCGAAGATCGATTACAAGCCTGTATACTTTTACATAAGGCACTAGCAGAGCGCTCTTCGGAAAAATGGAAATTCAGGAAGATGTTAGGGCCTCCTGTTCCAACGGGGGAGAATATTGGGATTTCAGATACGTTGAAGTGCAGCTAGTCCAGCGCGCATTATATACACATACACAAACATATTCTTGTACAATAAAAACTAATGCCATATTTACACTAGAGTCGCACCTAGCACTAGAGTGGCCGTGTGACACAAGAATAATGTGAACATATATCTGCTAATTCATTTTTGTTAAAGCAGATCAGATAATAGACAAATCAAAAATTTCAAAGGATCAAAAAGTTACCGCGGCCCAAACCATCAATAATGCAGGTGCTTGCTTTCGCAGAGCAATTCGCTGGTTTAAATTGTCCATTGATTTGCACGTTTTGTTTTTTTACCTATTGCTCAACCGTATACATTTTTTCATCAGAAAAGACCACATTTTCCATATAGCCACAAATGTGCAAGTGGTTTAACACCTTTGCTCTTATTAGTAATGGCTGGTTGAGATTTTGCAGCCAAATACACAACTTTTTTTAACTGCGACGTACAACGATATGCTTGCGTATACTGACGCTTGACAAAACAAGAGCGCGCTGTCATTAGCCGTTTGATTGCTACAGCAGCGTGAAGAGGGTAACACCTCGAGCGCCAACCCCTGTATTTTTACGTGGTTTTGAATTATTTGTTCATTAGTGCACAATAAAACTGGAAAAAAAAATAATAATGGATAATGAAGTGACAATTGCTTTCGTATGTGACGCGCAAATGGTGAATATACTCAATGCAGTTTTAAAATTCTTTCTTGTATTATTTATGTTTGCTTTAAGAAAAACTTAAACAAAAGTCAAGTGTGACCTATACGACTCGACGTGAAATATTTCATACACTGTAGTTTCTAAAAATCCCAAAAAAATTAAAGTACAAATATATGCTCATATTATTCGTGTCATACTGGACATAAGTACGCAGTATCTCCCTTTGATTTTAATAATGTTTTGATAATAAAACTTCGTTATTTCAAATACTTTTAAAATAATTACTGATGCCCATAGTGCTTTCCTCAAATACGAGAGACGGACAGTCACAAAAAGGACTGTAACTTAAATATTATGTGTATTGAATTGATGAACACTATAAAGATTCACATGCAACCGTGCGAAATATATCGCGTATTTAAAAAATATGTGATATATTTTACAAGTGTATAAAAAAAAAAAAAATAATGTAAATTTTGTCTCATATTTCAAAAATGTGAAAATATGGTTGATCTAGTGTAAAGACAGCATAACATTAAACTTACAAATTGAATTATTATTTCAAAAATTCAACAAGAAGAAACGTTAACTTAGGTTGATCCGAAGCTTTAATACCATTCACACGAAATTTTAAATCATATTGTAAAAAATAAACGTGGGGGAGTTGAGAGTTTAAATACGGGCTACCTCAAAAAAATGGGAGCTACACACCCACTAAAAGATGTGTATGAAGCGACAATCAAGTGTATATTTTCTACATAAATTGCACAAAACTGAATAGGTGGGTTTGTGTAGGACTAAATTGCAAAAAAATGTGTATGTGCCAATTGTCGGGATAGAATAAAAACTGTTCCCCAAAAATGCGCAACAACATACAGACGGATAGACAAATGGACATAGCTAGATCGACTCATCTTGTAGAGCTGATCAAGAATATATACACTTTATGTGGTCTACGATGCCTCTTTTAATGCGTTACAAATTTTCAGAGAAACTGATAATACTATTCAAACTCTTTGAGTATAAAAAATAAATAGCTAATGAGAAAGCTCGTTAGTTCAATAATGTATAAATACTGGTATAGTGAATACATATATAAGTACTACTAAAATAAAATAAGTGCATTGCGCACCAGAGGTCTGTAGCCGAATAAAAAAACAACAAAATTTATTTTTAGATCTCTTACCAGCTGTTTAATCATTTTCTTGAATTTTACTTTTCTCAATTTTTTTAAAAGCATGGTTTATCTTGAGTGTTTTCGACTTCAAGATACTTCGTACTTATCTAAGGCTCTTTATTTGAAGCATTGATTCCATATTGCTATATTCCATATTGGTCCAATCTCAACCTATGTGTGATATAACCTATGTGTGATATAAAATATAGGATTGGAAACAATTAGGAAAAAAAATTGTATGCAAAAGCTTAAAAATGAGGACACTTTAGTATGGAGACTATCTCTTATAGTAATCTTATTTTGACATATGTGGGGTATTTCACTAGGATTGACGTAAGATACATCTTCCTATACAAAACTACAACAACTTATAATATTGTATATGGGGGGGGGGGGGTGTAACTTCGTATTAGGGTTACCCTTTATAGTGCGGTCTGTACTTTTATTTAATACACTTTATTTGATTAGGGAATAGGAGAGTCTAAACATCCAAACTTCATCTCTCTATTTCTTATACCCCAAAATATCTCGTTCTTCAAACAGACGGACAGATGGACATGTCTATATCGACTCATATTCCTGTGCTGATCAAGATTATATTTACTCTTTATGGGGTCTGCCACTCCTCTTTCTGTCAGTCACGTACATATGCACAAACTTAATACACCCATTTACCTTATGTGTACAGGGTATATTAATTACTCACACTGCAATCACAAAAAAGTTCTGTGAATCTTAAGTATGTTATAATCAATGAAATTATTTTATTAGCCAATAAAAGATAAGAATCTATTGTTTATCTTCTACTTTTATATAAAAAGATATGGTTGAACCATTGAATGTTTTTTGTAGACACAAAAGTGGATTTTGTAAATATAAACATTGAAAATATAATATAAATAGATTACTATGACGTTCAACAACGTAATGCTCATAATGCATTACCAGATACTCAATAAGTAAGTCAGCTGGATTTGAGTGCAGTCGTCTACCAGATACACAGTCTATGGATTTAGATCCTTCAACCAAAAATTTGTATAGTAGTCTGATGTGGACCTATGTGTGTTATAGTAAAACCCGAAGAAGAAGGTAGGGTTGATATACGAGATATGTAAAAAAAAAAAAAAAACTAATGGCCGCTACCATTTGGAATGATTGGACTTGGCTGCGACGTCATAACCATATACCCATGTTTCGTCACCATTTATGACCCTTATGACCGTTTTGAGAAAAATTGGATTGTCGTTGACGTCAGTTAACAGCTCCTGATTGATGCTCATGCGACGGTTCTTTTGGTCAAAATTTTCATTTTCGGAACAAAATTCGCTGCCATACTTTTCATCCCTAAAACATCTAAAATTGCATGGCATGAGCAAACCGATACTCCAACTACCTTAGTTACTTCTCTTATAGGAGATCGACGATTCTCCATAACAATTTTCTTCACTGCGTCAACGTTTTCATCGGTTGTTAACATCCAGGGAGTCCAGGGCGGTCATCGTCATTAATATCTTCTCGGCCTTCTGTGAAAAACTTGTACCACTTATACACTTTTTTTATTTCGTCAAAGTAGACTCGCCAAATGCCCTAGCCAACATTTTAAGTGCGTTGGCGCACTTAAAATTATCTATCACACAAAATTTAATACAGATTCTTGAATCAATATTTCTCGATATCAAAAAATCGCCAAGCACACTAAAACACGTCTAACCTTTATAACTGACAAAAACACAAACCAAAATTGCAGAATGGCTGATCATGTCAACATATATTGGAAGCAAAAATTTAATATACGTAGCACCCGAAATTCGAAAAGTCAACTGTTTTCAACACACCCCATATATAAGGCTTCCGTGAAAAGAATAATCTTTAGCGAAACGGAAAAGTTTTGGCTAGATGGGTACGTAAATAAGCATAATTGTCGCATCTTTGCTGAGGCAAATCTGGAGAAGATATTAGAGTCGGGACGCCATTACTCCAGCAAAAAATTACTGTTTTCGGTTGAATTTGGAATGGCGGACAATAGCCAGAGCAGACTCGTATTTATGTCGTTGAGTAATAGAAAATTGAGCCAAAAGGATGAAGTCTACCAAAGCCAGCCGAGCTGCCATTTTAATGATATCATATTCCATTATTAATGGTAGAATCAAGGCTTTTGAACGGCATTAAAATCTTAAAGGTATTCCAAACCGTTTGTTTTTCAATACATTTCCAAACTTTCAATGTGAGAATTTAAAAAAACACCTTCATATGTTTTTTTGGGGTCTGCCATGCCTACTTTTACTTTTTTAAAAGCTTACAGAAACTCAATTCTACATTCGTACAAGGTCCAAAAAAAATATTTTAACTGATATACTAATTTTTTTTTTTTTTTTTTAGAAGGTGCTTTTTAAAAATTAAAAATATTAATCGTGTGCAGCCATATCTCTGGGCGGATTTCAGAAATTAGTAATAAACACTCGAAAACACATACTTACAATATTTTATTAATTAATTTCTTAAGTAAACTTATAAGTAATGCTTATCTACTATGAACATTCGACTAGCTGTGTATCGATAAATATATAAATTAACAAAAAATCGTATGTTTAATACTGTTTAATTAGCAACGACGATCCACTAAAAACTAATCAGCATTATAAGTAATTTCACTATTATCTGTCACTTCCGTATGCTTGACATGCTTCGAATTATGCTCATATTCTAGCGCTGGAGGAGCTGTCTGCTTTTTAATGCACTCCACATCCTTTGGTTTAAGATAGTCATCAGCATCCCAGGGTTGCAGCTGTGCTGTGCCCCAAATAATAAAGACTAGATTGCCCAAAAAGAATATAATGGAGGCAATTATAAAGACTATTTGCCATTGATTACGTTCATGCTGTAATGAAATCGAATGAGAATATAAGTAAAACCCCAGCAAAGACAAGTCAACAAATTATTAACCAACTTAACCAACTTGGGAAATTCCGTCACTGACTGATAGCTAACTCACCTTATCTGAGACAATTATACCGACCAACAACGGTGTTAGTATAGGTATCAAATTCGCTACCGTATTCGAGATGCCCATCAGTATACCAGCGTGATTGGGTGACAAATCCAGTGTATTTAATGAACTGCCAATTGTTGCGCCACTATTTATGCCCACGCTTAGCGTCATTAGGACAATGGCAAGTTTCTTTTGATTCTCCTCAAGAAATCCAATGCCAATTAGTAAAGCTGCTGGTATCCAGAATGACAGTGTATTAAATAGTTTACGTATTGTCGTCATTGTTAGATATTTGCAACGCAACAAAATATCCGCTGCTATGAGATACACATACGACAGTAGCCACATGGCCAGAAACGGCAATGAAGAAAACACCGCATTGCTTTCGATATCCATATTAAGTACACCATTCATGTACGAGGGTATTTCCGCCTGCAGCGTTGACAGGCCCCATGTTTCAGAGCAACGCGCTATAAGTAGCGCTATAAACGGCAGTGAAGTCCAAATGGCACGCCAGGGTATCGCTATAGTTTTACTGTGAAACTCTTCGTTGTGTTGCAGCGAGGATTCAATATATTTGCACTCTTGTTCGCCAATAAATCGAGACTCAGGCGCATTGTTTGCAGCGAAGGCAAGCCACAAAACGCACCATATAAATCCAAGCGCTGCAGAGATGTACGAAATGCCTGGCCAACCCATAGATCCTTTGGCAATCATGCCACTTATAAACATGGCCAATACAGTACCACAATCGGTGCCTGTGTAACTGAAGGCGCCCAAACGATTACGTTCGTCGGGCGGTGACCACATGGCGAGATGTTCATGTACACAGGGGAAAATAACGCCCTGAAAGAGTCCTTGGAATATGCGTATTGCACAAAAAACTTGCCAGCCGCCCCAGGATATACAATAAGGTGTAAGTGCGCTCAAAAGTGCACTGACAAATGTTGAGATGAACATGACCAACTTGGCACCAAAGCGTCGACACAGAAAACTGCCAGGACACAACGTGAGTACGTAACCCCAATAGAAACTGGAGAGTATATAGGATTTGTGCTTTTCCGTCCAATCGTATTCCTGTAGCAGTTGTTGACAAATATTCAGTTAGCTGTACAAAATTCGCAAAAAAAGAAAACTTGCCAAATATTCTTACCGGAAAATTTGGATTAGTAGACTCAGCATTAGTCATTGCCACAATGGCTACGCTCACATTCAAACGTCCAATATGTATAATAGTCAGTCCAAGAAATAAAAGCAACGACTGTACGTGGCGCATTCCGATTCGCGGTCCTAAGTTTCCCATATAGATTTTAACAGGTTTTTCTCGTTAGTTTAACCTTCAAAAATATACTTAAAATTTAATGTATAAGAAGCTTACCTTTCTCTCTATCGTGATGCATTATTAAACCAAAACTTTTTTTACCAACTTAAATATTCTTTCACTTTGCTGCCAATAATATTTAAATTAAGTATTCAATTTAAATATTCAATATTTAAATTACCACCAACGAACAATTATTTTTGTTTTGTTTTTTTTTTCTTTAAGCACGTTCGCACAGTTCAATAGTCAAAATTATTATGTACACTTCCCAGCTGTATTGTACTAATTTATAAATAATAAATAATATATTTTTATTTCTTAAACAATATTAATCTTGATTCTAACTGAAGCACCGATAACCGATGCTACTACCGCCAAGCTAAAATAAATAATAAAACGATAAGGTTGACAGAGCTTTGCAAAGTAAAAGGGAATTAGCTCATACATATGTTGTATCAGCTCCCATTCATACACTGCATATGTGTAATAATAATATTAAAACAAGGAAAAATTTTATCTTCGGTGAAACCGAAACTTTAATACACTTCACACGAAATATCAAATCATATAGCAGTTGTATTGGAATCAAAGGATCTAAAGTTATTTGTAACTGACCGCACCGGATTTATTATCTTTAGGCTAAAAGTTATTAAATGCTGTTAGATTTGTACGTGGACCGCCAAATATAGTGGAACACATCAATTGATATAAACTAGGAAGTTTACCGTTCGATATGATAGACCACAATCTTGTAAAATTCATTTTTTTTATTACGTACGCGCCAATGCAAATGAATCTCTTGAACCAGACACAAAAGTGTGCACTTACGAGTATACAGCTCATACATATATTTCATGATGACACTTGGCTACATCGACTCATCTCAACCACTTGAACACAAATATATTCACACACTTTATGTAGTCTGCGATGTCTGCTTTAATACGTTACAAACTTTCAAACAAACGGTTAATACACTTTTCACACTATGTTTGAAGGGTATGCAAAATCGTTGTTTTAAGGGGTTTCCGGTGGTAATCTCAACAAGTATTGCAGCCAAAATGTAAATAAATCATGCGTATTCAAGTATTATATTATTTTTTCTATTATATTTTATTGAATTCTACTAAAAAAATATATATTTTGTGATAGACGCGATTAAAACTTTTGCGAAGGAATACAAATTTAATGAATTATGTTTGTACACATACAACACTTCAGAAAATAGCTAAAACTGCTGCCACTTTTATAGCTGTTATTAAGATTATAAATCTAATTTAAGTGGGCGTTGATATTACGCTGTTTCCGGTTGTCACTTGTGTATGTTAATTTTTCCGAGATATTCTGAACCGGCTGCTCTGTGCCCTTTAACAGTAGAAAATCTTCAGCATCCCACGGCTGCGACTGCGCCGATCCCCAGACTACATAAATCAAATTTCCAACGAAAAATATTACTGCAGATATGAGAAAAACTATTTGCCACTGCGTGCGGTCGGCCTGTTATAATAAAATATATATATATATATAGAAATTCAATTTGTTCGTATTAATTTTAAGTATGCGCTAAAACTTACATTATTAGATACAACAAAACCCGCAACGAGAGGCGTCAGTATGGGCACCAGATTAGCAACTGTATTTACAATACCCATCAGTATACCAGCATGATTCGGTGATAGATCTATAGTATTTAAGGAGCTGCCAATTGTTGCGCCACTATTTACGCCTACACTGACCGTCATCAATACAATGGCAAGCGTTTTCTGTTCAACACTAAGAAAACCAATACCAACTAGTGTCGCTGCTGGTACCCAAAATGCAATACAGTTGAAAGTTTTGCGGACTGTGGTCAATGTAACAATTTTTCGGCCCAGCAGCACATCTGCTGTTATCAGATACACATACGACATAAACCACATAGCCAAGAACGGTAGTGCCGAGAAAAATGCATTACTCTTCATATCCATCTCAAGTACACCATTCATGTAGGCCGGAATTTCCGCTTGCAGTGTTGATAAACCCCATGCTTCACATATGCGTGCCACCATCAGTGCATAGAATGGAATCGAAGTCAATATGAATGCCCACGGTGTGGCAATCTTCTTTTGATGAAAGTTTTCACGACGCGCTAGCGACGATTCAATATAATCACGTTCTGCTAAGCTTATGTAACGTGATTCGGGTGCATTATTTGCAGCAAAGAACCACCACAATGCGCACCAGATGAAGCCAACCAGCGCAGAAATATATGAAATGCCTGGCCAGCCCATAGGTCCTTCTGCAATCATACCACTGATAAACATGGCCATCACATTGCCACATTCGATGCCAGTGTGACTTAAAGCACCAAGACGATTTCTTTCTTCAAGTGGTGACCATTTGGCAAGATGTTGATGTATACACGGAAAGACGAGACCCTGAAAGAAACCCTGTATAACGCGTATACCACTATATATGCCCCAGCCGCCCCATGGCACACAAAATGGTATCAGCAGAGTAACAAACGCGGATCCAAAGGTGCCAGCGAACATGATCAGTTTTGCACCATAACGAACGCACATATATCCGCCAAGGAACTGTGTAAAAATGTATCCCCAATAGAAACTGGAGAGCACATATGATTTTTGTTGTTCCGTCCAATCGTATTCCTATAGTATCAATAGAATAAATTAATGCTTTAGAATTAACAAAACACAAAATAATATTAGGTACTAAATTCACGACTTGCCGGAAAATCGGGATTTGTTGAATTGGCATTGGTCATTGCCACCACAGACACACCAACGTTTAGTCGTCCAATATACAACACAACAATGTCCAAAAATATAAGAAACGCTTGTAGATGACGTATGCCAAGAAAGGGGCCTGAAAAAATAAAAATCGAAAGTCATTTTGAAGCAAATTAATTGAGTCATTAAACAAATTCATTATAAACACTTAAAAAAAAAAAAACAAAAATAAGATTGATAGGTAGACTAAAAGACGCCATCTAAACACATACCTCTATTTCACATAGAAATACATATATAGTATATATATATATATATATATATATATATATATATTTGGGTACTTTTAAGTACCAACAGCTCTGGAATTTATTGCCAGTCGCAAACACCCATTGTATTATTTTTATTTTTTCATTTGAAATCAAAAAATCTGTGCCATAAACAAGTCAAACACACTTCAAAATTGTATGGTGCTTATATCATTCAGAGTTGGCAAATTTATTAACATGACGAAAGCTCTTTATGGCGTATAATACAAGAAGTGTGGGCTACAATCGATAGTTCGATTGAATTCGACACCTATATTTCAGCTTTATTAATTAATTACTTGTTACACTTTCATATAAGGTGTGTAAAAAAGTATTAATAGTATATTGAAAAATTTTAACTCAAGGATGGAGCTCAAATTAAATATGATTTTCTCTATTATTAAGTTTTCTTAGAGGTAATTTTCTCTATTTCATTATGCAGATATACAAAATTCTATGAATTGTCCTATTCATGATTATACAGTGCGCGAATATATTGGAGTACTTCTCTAAACAACCAGGGAACCACCACTGCCAAATATGAAAACTGAACTCTGGTTGAATTCGAAAAGAACAGAAAACGTTAACCTCGTTAGCACCGAAGATGTAATATGTTTTTTGTAGCATAAATAAGAAACAACACCGCTCGACTTCGAGATACCCTGTACATAGCTCTTTATTTCAACCATAGTTTTGTATGGGGGCTGCATTCAAGAGGTTTTTCGATTTGATATCATTAATATTAATAGAGAATATAAAGTGTCTGGCTAAAACTGAAACATGAAACATGGATTTATATGGTGCAATATTTGTTAGTGGTATGTCCTGAACATTTGCGGGACATTGCAATTATATTGATGAAAAATTAAAATCATTTCAAAATATAAACAAGTTTTCATACATGTTATTTTCATATACTTTTTTGATGATTGAAAAGAAGAGTGCAAATATCCAAACTTGATGTCTCTATCTTTTATAGTCTTATTTTCGTTCAAACACACTGTCGGACAAACACAAGTCTATATCGACTCGTCTTCCGATGCTGATGACGAATATATGTATATACTTGGTGGGGTCTACCATGTTTCCTTCTGCAAGTTACGTACATTTTCATAAAATGAGTACACCCCTTTACCCTATGGTACTGGGTATAAAACAGACATTATATTTTTATGTAATAAATACATATATAGGTAGTTCACGTCAATTTAAACCGACCAAAATTAATAAAATGTGGATAAGCAAGTCGAGATACGCTCATATACAGGGTGTCTTAAAAGAAAGTTCACATTTGATTTGCTGATTGCGTGAACGCAACTATTCCGAAAAGTAAAAAATTCTGCAGTATTCGACATGTTCGTCATTTAAATGATGCGCCAAGCAATCGACTCATTGGAAAATGGGTCGAGAAGTTTGAAGAGACCGGTTCAACGCTGGAAAAACCAAAATCCGGTCGTCCAAAGTCTTCGAGAACGTACGAAAACGTAGACAGTGTTACTCAATCTGTTCGTGACAACCCGGACCTTTCGATTCGGAAGCGTGCTGTTGCCTTAAACGTGCATAGTTCATTATTGTTCCGCATTTTTAGCATCTTCACGCATGTCTCTACCACGAGTTCATGAAATTATTCCTGGCAAATTAATCTCCAGGTGACATAAATTGGCCTACACGAAGTCCTGATTTTTCCTGTGGGGTTACGTCAAATCTAAAGTTTACGGCAACAAACCGACTTCCCTGGCACAATTAAAAGAAAATATCCGTCACGAAATGGCAGCCATCACGGCTCGATTACAGAAAAAAAAAATTTAACCTTCCTCTTACTCTTTTTTATAATACTTCGTAATATGAATATGACTTCATTTCATGAGTTGTTATTTATATTTGCACAAGTGGAACAGTTCAGCAAATATGATCGAGAGATATTTAACTTACAAGATACTGTACAATAATCGTAGATCTATTTAAAGGTGCCTATTTAAAGGTGGCCATATTGGAGGACATTTTTGAAACATTGCACCCAGTTAAGAGTGCTGGTTCACACAATGATTCGCTATTCACGCCATGCTCCCGTGGACGTCATGTTTTGCTATACTACTGGATAAACTATATAAAATGTTTGGTGAAATGGTATGGTGGTATTTAAATGTGGTTTTTTTGAGCTGAAAGACAAGAAAGAACCTGAGCAGCCGAAAAAGTTCGATGAAGATCCATGACAAACCCTTCAAGAATTAGCTAAATTGGCAGTTGACTTTTCAACAGTCATTAAATGCCTCAAAGCCGTGGCAATGATCCACAAGCAAGGAAATTGGGTCCATACGAATTGAATCCCAGAGACGTTGAAAGGAATTTTTTCACTTGTGAATAGCTGCGTGGACTGCAGAAAAGGAAGGGATTTTTTTATCGAATTGTGTCTAGCGATGAAAACTGGCTCCGCTACGACGATTCCAAATGCAAAAAGGCATGAGGTAAGCCCTGCCACCATTAAAATCAACGGCAAATCAAAATATCCATGGATCCAAACTTATGCTCTGTATTTGGTGACATCAGCTGGGTGCAGTCCACTATTAACTAATCAAACCCAATAAAACTATTTCGGAGGATCGCTATCAACAACAATTGATGTGTTTGAGCCGAGTACTGATGAAAAAATGACCGCAACTCGTACAGAGATACAATAAAGGGATTTTATTGCGCGACAACTTTCGGCCCCATGCTTCAAAACCATTTAAAAACAAGGTGGAAACAATCAAATGCATAGTCCTACCTCTCCCGCTGTATTCACCAGAGATTCCTTCTTCCGATTACCATTTGTTCCGATAGAATAATTTTTGACTCGTAATTCCGAGCAAATCAAAAATTGGGATGATTATTGAATTGCTTCTAAAGATGAGTCATTCTTCCAATACGGAATCAATAATGTTACCAGATAGATGTCATATTATAGTTAGTAAGTTTAAAATTTATGAAAATTTACCGGTAAATAAACGGTAAATCGGTTACTTGCAACATCATTTACCAATTACCGGTTATAGACTCCGAAGCCACCGAACCAATTGACATTTAAAACCCTTTTTAATGGTGCTCATATACGTATGTATATGCATATAAGGTGTTTCGATTGAACTCATTAGCAAAAATATCGCGTATAATGTACTATTCGTGCTTCAACCACACTGAGACGAGCATTCGACATTTGGGTCCTCAGTAATATAAATGTTTATTTTAAATTGAAAAAGTATCATGAGCAAATTTATGGTTTAGGACAGTAGCTTTTGAATTCTAAACACATTTTATTTGTGTTTATCCACATGTTAAAAATAAATAAATCTGTTTTTATTTCAACTGATTTTTATGTTAGATGCTCACGTTTTAAATAAGTGGTAAGAATATTTTCGATGACAACTTGGTGGATTACTTCGATTATCGATTACTTTATATTAGAAATCGATATTAATTATAAATAATAATTTTACTATTAAAATATTAATATGATAGTAATCTTTTTTTTTAACAATTTGCGTTTAAAATGTAAAACGGCGCGGAGTCAGAGTTACCGAATACAACTTTATTTCTTTTTCATCAATGAAGCAAAGTTCATTACACTTTTATTAATTTTGGTATTAAGCTTGCAGTTTAACAAGAAATAAATATGTTATAATTTTAATTGGACTATTTTTATTTAATGTCTGTCACATTAGTCTACTATACTACTAGCAATTAGTCACACAAGTCATACAAACTTAATTGTTTGTTGGGATTTATTTATTTCTTTATTTTTTTTTCTTTATTAAAACAATTTAATTGAACACACTTGCTACTCATTAGTGGCTTTCTATCTAACTTTGCAAAAACAAACAACATTTATCTGAACCAGATAAGCCAATAAAACATTTATTATCTGAACCACAGTGCAAAGTTTTTAACGATGTTTTTATTTCATAATACATAATTGTAGTAAGTTAAACTTGAAATAACTATAATCAATTATTGCATATAAGTGCAAAACACAGCAGATACAAAAGAAAATATTTAGTAAATAGTCTCTATTACAATAAATGTTAGTACACAGAAAATTAAATTTTCACGGAAAAAAGGCACTTTTACTATAATTATATTCTATCATATTTTAAAAGGATTTTAAACAATTTTTTTTTTTTTTTTAAGGAAAATACAACTTCACAACAGAATTTTCTTTACTTGATTTTCAACTTAACAGCTTTATAACACATTTCTTTGATTCTAATTAATACCTTTATTTTGTTCAGCTGTCATTTTTGTACTAATATATTCAATGTGTTTTTTTTTTTAACTATACAGAAAATTTTTTATCTAGACCATACCACAAAAAAACAAAAATACAAATGAAAGCAAGAGTCCGAATTAAGCTTTCGACCTCACCTGAGCATTTTATCAACAGAATTTCGATAGATTGTTGTTAAAAAGTTCGATTATAAAGGCCAAGATATACGTATTGATAATCAATTTGATAATCAAGAGCGTGCATTATTGAACACGTTGTACAACAATATCGTATTAGTAGTAGAAGTGGTTCCCACGAAAATAACAACCACCCCGCAGATATTTAAAATTAAAGAGTGAACAAACTTTTAAAGAGAATTTTTTCAAGAGTAGTGTACTGTCAATGTCAATGAGTATTACTAATCTTGTGCAGTAAAGTTAAACTTATACAATCTCAGTAAATCGGCTAATGCAATAAGGAATAGAATGCGTTGTGTGCGATTTCCGTTTCGAGCACTCATGCATGGTCATCTACTATATGTTGAAAATAATAATGAAATTCTGACTACCGATTTTTCAATATACTCGCATTGAGCTGCACATTAAGCATTGGGTTGGCAGAACTGTTCTCACGAAAACAAAGCCCCAAAGTATGCACCACAAAACGTGCATATGAAAATATGAAAAAGCTTGGTGAAAGTTAACCGACAACAAATATGGAGGCCAAGAACTTATAATAAATATCCAAAATAAACTGGTATTAAGTACAATGGTCTACAAATGAAAAACAAGAAAGAACATTAATTCGGTGGAACTCTTCAAACCTGCTCTTTTCGCTCGGCAACGCCGGTTTTTTACTTCAGTTTTTAAATTTTTAACAAAAATGCTTGAATTTGAAAAGTTTTAATATATTAAATTTTATTCATAAATTTTCTCTGCAAGCGAATCAAATATTGAAATTCTTCAACGATATCAGTTCAAAACGCTTAGACTTATTGTTGACGCCCCCTGGTTTGTGGCTAATGACCAAATTCACAAAGATTTAAATATTCCATACATAAAAGATGAAATACGTAGAATAAGCACAAGGTATGTTGAGAGACTACATGATCATTTAAATTTTTTGGCAATAGGCCTACTAGATAATAGCGATACAACTCGAAGACTTAAAAGAAATCATGTGTTAGATTTACCTTTTAGAGATTAAATTTTGTATATATTGTAAATAAACTCTTAATTATAGAATTTTGAATATAATAGCTGTTTTCACTGGAGTGCAGCTATTTCTGTTATATTATGAACTTTCAACTAACTTATTGATAGATTGTAAATTAATAATAATAATAAAAAAAAAAATATAATTTCTTTTTCCGCTTGAAATTATTTGAAAGAATTATTATAACAAATTTTGGATCGAGCGGGGGTTGAACCCAAGTCGTATTACGTCGTATTAGGCCGCATGCTAGACAGTTGAGCTTTCGATGCCTCATATATGCAACTAGATGCACCCCGCGACGTTGTACGCGGCCCTCCTTTTCCCCTGCCACTCCACTACCTGCCACTCCTTCCCCCTGCCACTCCTTCCACCTTTAAAAATTATCTCTCTCTCTCTCTCTCTCTCTCTCTCATATATATATATATATATATATATATATATATATATATATATATATATATATATATATATATATATATATATATATATATATATATATATATATATATATATATATATAACTTAAAGAAAATCATTTCCATAATAACTTATTTTATATTTATTAGTCGGAGCTTTTGCTGCTGAATTTATTTAAATGAGTTTAAGAACAAACTTACAATAAAACTTATGTTACCACTATAGCTATTCTACGCGCTGACGTCCGTTCTGGTGACTTGTGCCTCGTGCAGGGTTTCAGATTTCATTTGCACTTAACATGATCGCTAAGCGCTTATGAATATCCGTTGTGCCAGACATGTCGTCAGCACAAATTGCATATTCTGCAGCGAAGCGAAGTTATTTATGTTAACTCTTCCCCCCTCTAAGTTAGGGACGTCCACGCTCCTGTTGGCCACGGCTTTTAATGCTGCCTCGACAGACCTGGTTATAGCAATTTTTTTTCTTAGACGCTGCTACGCGCTTGAAAACGCATACCACAAGTCCTAGTCCGCATAGTATGACAACAATAGACAAACTTGCGTGATGACCGCTTTCAACTTTGGAGTACAGTAGCCTGATGCGATCAAGGTTCTGCTGGTTGAGATGCCGAAGGTAAAGCACGGTCAGGATTTCAGTATGATCCCTTAGGTTGATGGCGGGTGCCCAGGGTGTAGCGGGCTTCAGTGGTGCTGTTACGTTTCCGTTAACATAGGTCGTACCGTTGCTTTTTACAATATCATTGAAGCGTACCAAATAGGTACCGTTGATAGTGATGGGGGGCTCACCAATTTCTTCTACGGTAGCCAGTTAACCATTAATGGCCACTAAGCCACCAATCTCCTTGACCGGAGTGAGGTCGTTGAACGTCGTGCTACAATTGACAACATTGCTGTTTGCCAACTGTAGGGCGCATGATGAAGTCGTTGAAGCCAAGCAGAATGTTGGAATTGTGCCGCTGCAGTTTTTTGCTGCCAGTTTGCGGTCGCGACACTCAGCCAGAATGGGCTTCTGGAGGTAAGGGATGGTGTTGCCGCGTGCCACAGGTAACATTATCATTTTCTTACATCTAAGCTAAAAAGTAAATTATGTTATCATATTGAAGTATTCTAATTCTAGCTGAAGACATAATATCGGTGGCTGATATTTCTGTAAGATGCTCGGTTGTTTTTGCTAGCTGGTCTATTTCTACACTATCCAGAAGGACTGGGTTTAAAACTCCTATTTTGGCAAAAGTTATTGATGTAATTATGTTATCTAGTTCCATGATTATTGCTCTATTCCTTGCTAAGAGGATATCATATAAATGGCATGTATCTATTTGCTTCTGTTTTTGTGATTTTAGTATTTTGTTAACAGTCTCTGTAAGCAGTAAAATTTCTTTTTGCACCTCTGTTATTATTGTAATTTGTCTGTTTTGCCCGTTAATTAATTGGTCCTCTGTCTTTGTTAGTCTGTCAAAGTCGTCATGGTCAGGGGTGCCAGTAATGTACTTGATTACCGTACCCAGTGCGTCCAAGCTTCTTGTCTGTCTATGGTGTAAGTTTATCGTTTGTATGAGTCTCTCTATCTGATTTATGTCTGCGTCCAGTAGTTTTCTCATGTGTACAGTAGTTTCCTGTTCGTACAACGTCAAATTTGTCATATGTTTTATATGTCCGAGGTCTTCCCATCAATCACCGGGATGTAATATGCGTTAATATAGTCAATTATTCGTCCTGTCGATACCGTCCATAATGTCATGGCAGCTTGTCCTAGAATCCATCTAAGTTAAAAAGTTTCATTAACTTGCGATATATGTAATTTTTTTTAACGGAGGCTGTCCTTATGGACCCCCTCCCCCTTATAAGTACTGTCGTACCTAAATCTTCTTCTACCGTTTCTTCCATTTGGATGATACGCAAGAACTTATCTTGCTGGCCACTGCTGACTGAGTGTAAACCGCTCTCACCTTTTAGATCAAGATAACTTGTAACACACAATAAAGATAGTCGTGATAGAAAGTTTACTTACTTACTTAGGTGGCTCTACGCACCATTCGGTGTAGTTTAGTGCGCGCCGGCGCCTAGTCCTAGCCGCCTGTTAGACTTGATCAGAACTTTTTCTCCAACCTCAAACTTTCTATCTCCCAACTGTTCCGGGAGTCCTCTCCGGCTTCTGAAGATATAAGTGAGCAGTGGAGCCATATCTCCCACTCCATGAATACGGCTGCTAAGGAGGTCATTGGGTACACCAGACCTGTGACTAACTCTTGGTATGACGTGGAGTGTCGCCAAGCTACAGCAGAGAAAGACGCCGCTTACAAACGAACTCTGCAGTCGCGAGCGAGAGCGATATCGTGAGAAACGGAGAGAGGAGAAACGCCTTTCCAGACGCAAAAAAAAGTAACAAGAAAGGCGTGAGCTTGAGGATGTTGAAGCGTTATGTCAAAAAAATGAATCTCGAAAGTTTTATCAAAAGGTCAAGCGTCTGACTGAAGGTTTCAAGCCCGGAGTTTCTTTCTGCAAGGACAATAATGGAAGTCTGGTTACAGATGCACAGGAATCACTGAGACTATGGAGCAGTCACTTCTCTAATCTACATGGGGGCGATGAAGAGAATAATACCGCCGATAGAGAAGCGTACATAGAACCACCAATTGGCTCTCTTGCAGAGCCACCGGATTATAACACGGTCGACTCAGTAATTAAAAAGCTGAAGAATAACAAAGCAGCAGGCTCCAACCGGTGGCGAAGAGTTGGTAAGGCGTATGCACCAACTCTTATGCAAAATATGGTCCGATGAATGCATTCCCAACGATTGGAATCTCAGTGTTCTTTGTCCTATCTTCAAGAAAGGAGACCCCGCTGTCAGCGCGAATTAATTCTGTCCCGCGTACTGTGTAAACGGCTGGATCCAAACGAGACTGTACTCATAGGCCAGTATCAGTGCGGCTTCAGACCAAAGAGGTCGACCAGTGACCAAATTTTCACTTTACGCCAAATCCTGGAAAAGACCCATGAGTACAATAAAGAGACACACCACCTATTTGTCGATTAAAAGGCCGCTTTCGACACGCCGATAAGAACGAAGTTCTTCAACGCTCTAACTGAACTTGGTATCCCAGTAAAGATCATTCGGCTTTGCATGATGACGCTATCACACACCCAAAGCGGAAAGTACCCAAGTAGGAAAGTACCTATCCGAACCCTTTGATACCAAGAGAACAGAAATTACCAGCGACAACAATGTTAGCCGAGAGATCAGACGAAGAATCACGCTTGCTAGTTGCTACTTAGGGCTCAGCAAGCAAATTAGAAGTAGAGCCCTCTCTCGAACTACGATGACACTACAAGACACTGATAATCGCGGTCCTGCTGTATGGCGCAGAAGCATGGACACTGACATCAACGGATATAGCGTCTTTAGAAGTGATCGAGAGAAAGATTCTTCGTAGGATTTTTGGTCCCCTTAGAGTTGGCGTAGAGTTTAGGACCTATATGAACCATGGGCTGCACTGGGCTGGTCACCTCATCCGGATGAACCCCGAAGCTCCAACACTAAAGGTTTACGACGGAAACCTGAACTTGATTGGTGGACGGCGTCAGAGAGGACGTCCGAGCTGAAGATGGCAAGATCAGGTCTATGATGACCGGATTGCCAGCGACTGGCGCCGGCGCGCACTAAACTACACCGAATGGTGCGTAGAGCCACCTAAGTAAGTAAGTAAACTTTCTATCACGACTATCTTTATTGTGTGTTACAAGTTATCTTGATCTAAAAGGTGAGAGCGGTTTACACTTAGTCACTGTATGAAAAGATCTGTTGTATTCGATGGTGGCCAGCAAGATAAGTTCTTGCGTATCATCCAAATTTTTGTCAAGTTTGATACACCGTGATATTTCCAACAGCGTATTGTGAAATCGCTCAACCTGCCCGTTCGACGTACTGTGAAGAGGTGGAGCGTTTACGATAACGCTATGCGAATTAAGTGTCTTTTCATTGTCACAATAAACTACTTTTGTCCCAGAAAATATATTTAGAAGTTGCAATATCTGTGGGTTCACATCTACTATAGTCGACTTTATGACTTGCACAACCGCAAATTTCGAAAATTTATCAGCACACGTCAAAAAATATTTCGAGTCAGTTGATTTCGATCAATGTGAAGAATTTCTCCATAGTAAGTCGATATTGGTGTCTCGGCGATCATCTGTTTTTTCGTTTGCGGGTCATACTTTGCTTGGGAGCAAACGCGACAATTTGCCACCAATTGTTTGGCTTTTTTCTCCATTTTAGGAAAAAAATAATGTTGATTCTTTTCAACTGCGAAGCAGTAACTCAGCCGTATTCACCTCTAAGAATACTTTGCGATTCTTTCGAAATCCTTTATGAAACATCTATAATATCCGGCTAAGCCTAGAAATGATCTCAACTTCTTGAGATTAATTGGTTCGGGGAAATTACGCATTGTGTCAACCTTGTCTGGACACGTTTTAATTTCTCCCCTTGAGACTAAAAATCCCAGATACTCAACCTCTGTTTAAAAAAAAAACTTTGATTTTTCTGCTGAGACTCTCATATTTACCTCATACAAGCTTCTGAGAACTGATTCAACGTCCCTTAGACTATTACGTCATCTACGTAGACGAAACAACATTTTCCTATGTGTTCCCTAAGCACATCATCAATTGCCCTCTGAAAAATACTCGGGGCATTTTTAAGTCCAAAAGGTAAACGACAAAATTCATATTTTCCGTTTTTAACCGTTTAAGAACGCAGTTTTTTCTCTGTCGCGTTCCGCTAATGTAATCTGGTGAAGTCCCGATTTTAAGATTTAAGTGTTCTGAAAAACTTATTTCCACCTAGATTTGACAAAATTCCTGGTATGTCAGGGATCGGTTATTTGTCGCTAATCGTATTCTCTTTGAGTTTCCGAAAGTCGATTACCAGTCGTTGTTTGGCCTGACCGTATTCATCTAGCCCTTTTTTCTTTACCACCCATATAGGGTTATTGTAAGGCGACCTTGAAGGTCTGATGATACCATTTGCCAACAAATTCTGAATTTCATCATTCACAAAATCGGACACACCCAGCGGATATGGGTATAACCTAGAATACACCGGGTCCCTATTTTCCGTGCGTATGGTCGTCACTACTTTTGTGTTGAATGGCAGTGCCTCATTTGGATCTGCAAAAACTCCATTTACATTTACACTATTAATTGTCTCAAGGAAACTTTGTTTGAAATCCGTAGGGACTGACTCAGCTTGGAGCTGAAAATGGCTAACATCTTGGCTGGTAAGGAAAATTATGCATTCCTTTCCAGAATTCTGCGTTATCGTATTTGTACACAAATCGATTTTCGCATGCAACCTATTCAAAAGTTCGAGTCCGATAACGCCGTCAAATGACGTCAAGTTTGGCAAAAGAAAAAAATCCGAGGCCACACCGAAAATATGTAACTTGCACTTCGATTTGATTGGAGTGAGCCCATGTATTGATTTTACTGAAAATGGGTTATATTCCCTTTAAGTCTGGCAAAGGATTTATGTAACTCTTCGAAGCGCCAGTGTCGACGAGGAGTTTTATTTCCTTCCATCCCTAAAAAATTGAGCTGGTCACCCTCAAAGTCTGCTACCTCACGATATGCTTCTTCCCCCTATTCTGACTCAGGTGGTAGTTCCATCTCCTGACCCAAATGGTTTATCCTCTGCATCTTAGGTCCAGTATTTAGATCGGGGTTTGCTGATCGTTTCTGATAGTTACCCAGATAAGATATATAATTCTGATTTCGTGAACTATTATTGTTACCATACTGGGTTTGTTACCTGACCCGTGAAATATGTCCATCCGTTCTGCCCGATTTTGACCTTCGTTGTTAGGTCGAGTTTGAGTTTTTTGAACGCTGGACCCATTGTGGGTTAGATTATTATTTCTATTTTGACCATTTGTTGAACACTGTGGATTTTTTTGATCCGATTGGACTCCAAAATTGCTTTTGGTTTGCTTTTGGCTATTGTGACTGGTTTGGGTGTTATTTCCCTTCATACTTTCATTGGACCTGTGATTCGCGTCTATCTCCTGGGCTAGGGCCAGTGCAGACTGAAGATCTGAGGGTCTTGACACAAAGAGTATATCGTATATCGAGTATTCTCCACCTCATCATAAAATTCAAGGCACGACATGCTACCCTGTCTTAAGGCCTTGTCTGAATAAGGAAAGTCTAAGCGAGCTATAATCGCATGGAAGTTTAACACTATGTTGAACGAGGAAAGTACAACATCGGCCGCTCCGCGTATTTTATTTCTTATAATCGTGACCGCCTGGAAATGTTTCTCACTACCATCATATGGCTGGAAAAACTAATAGCCGTTATGCACAGCTTCGCGCGACGTATTGCTGCCCTGTGAACTCTGGTAAAGTCTTAATGGCATCAAGTGTCACACCACATACTATTGCAGAATCGATTCTGACTTTTTCGTAGGTGGTTACTCTAGGACTACCACTGCCTATCAAATCTTGTAGGCCAGCCAGTGTTTTCTTCAATTCTTTCGCCTGTATTTTAAGGGCAGCTTTTACCTCAGCTTTAGCTATTTCTGTCACCTGTCTTGCGTACATGAAGTCGTTTGTGGTGTAATCTGTGGTGCGGTCTGTTGCCACTAACTGTAATCTCTCGAATAAACTTTATAAATCTGATGTGTCTTGCATTTAATGCTACTACTACGAACAATATGTCAAAATATTCATCACTCAACTAATAAAAATTCATTAAAAAACGTTAACTTTATTAGTACAACAAAAAAGTTTTTCATACAAAAAGTCAAAAGTGGGCGGTGGATTTGTATGGGGGCAACCCCAAAAAGTGGGCGTGGCGGGACAATCTTGACACTCTATTAAACTGCAATCAAAGGTAATGCATGTGCAAAATTTCAACTGGATAGCATTAAAATTGGTCCCCAAAAAATGCGCAACAACATACAGACGGACAGACAGACGGACATGGCTAGAGCGACTCGTCTATATACACTTTATGGGGTCTACGATGCCTTCTTTAATGCGTTACAAACTTTCAGACAAACTGATAATACCATTTTACACTATGTGTGAATGGAATAATAAAGAAAATAGAAGTTGTTAAATGAAAATTACTAATTTTTTGAAACAAAATCACGAATCACGTACAGAGTTTTGTACATAGTGTAAGGAAGAGTTATAAGAAAATAGGGAGAAAACTTATTGTAGGTAGAACAAAGAGCTCGGAGTGAATTATTGAGCACGTAATTTGTCGTACAAAAGGGCAACTTTATTTGCAGGAAGTGACGAGTTGGGCGAATGGGGACATTTAGTAATATGGACTGAATTATGTAAGGAGAATCAATTTCCCCAATAAGAATTTTATGAAGAAAATCAACAGAAAGTGTAGAACGGCGTGATAACAGGGTTGGGAAATCAATTAATTTTAACCTGTCATGATAGGGTGGAATATTTATTTCGAGATCCCTAAGAGCAAAGAGAAGAAACTTTTTTTGAACTGACTCAATACGATCTTCGTGAATAGCATAGTATGGGTTCCAAATACAGGAACCAAATTCTAAAATCGGTCGAAAAAGAGAAGTATAGAGGAGTTTAGTGGTATAAGGGTCATTAAATTCCTTAGACCAACGCTTAACGAAGCCAAGGACACCTTTTGCTTTATTTACTATTGAACAAATGTGATTATTATAAATAAGTTTAGGTTAAATAAGGATATCTAGGTCATTAAAATAATACTCTCTACCGAGGGTAATGTTATTTTAAAAATATTTCGCTATAACTGGTTATCTGCGATGAACCGTCATACACTTACATTTTGAGAAATTTATACAAAACCATATTGGAATGGATTGACAACAGACTTTAACGACTGTTTCAATTGGTCACTAATGATTTTTTCAAAGAGTTTTGGAATAGCACTCAGCTTAACAATACCTCTATAATTCGATATATCGAACTATCTACCCTTTTTATGTAACGGGACAATAAAACCCTCCTTCCAAAGAGATGGAAATTTACATAACTTTGTGGATAGATTGAAAAGAATTGATAAGGGAAAACAAATGGAGCTAGAACATTGTTTTAGTACGCATCTGGGAATATTATCTGGGCCAGGTGAGAAAGAGAATTTATTAGGATATGAGAAACTAGGGTTAACAGAGCCAGAAGAATACGTAGTTTGGAAAAAAAACGGCAAACAAATCAGATATGGGCGAATCAGAAGATGCAAGTGTACCATCAAGAAAAAATTCCGAAGAATTTGCTGAAGTACGAAATTGAAAAACGATTTTGGATTGCGATGCATGTTTCGTTTAACATTTATTAAATAGTCAGCATAACTCTTTTTATTTAATGCGTTAAAGTCAGAACACGCGACACAATATTTACTAAAATTAGTGTTTGAGCCACTACGTTTATATTTTTTAAATAAACGCGACTTTTTATTTTTTAATCGGTAAAGGCTACCTGAAAACCAAGGCAGTCTTTTTCCAAAGACTGGGAAATTAGTGAATGGAATGCATCTACCAAAGTAACTGAGAATAGTGGAATACTGTACAGCGCTCGAGAGCAGAAAAGTAAGTGATTAAACTTGACATAGTCAGTTCTGCGAATTTATGTCATGTGAACGACAAATACAGTCAAGCTGAAAAGAAACTTTCAAAGTTGGATGGTGATTATCCTCAGGCATTGTAATAGGAGGAAACCTATCAATAAGTACATCAAAACCAACATCAACAAAAACAAGATCAAGATCAAGAAGTTTTCCAGAATGTCATTCTTTACAGCTGGAATCAGCATAGAGGTATCAGAGGGATGTTGACAGTAAATCATCATTTCCGAAGAAGGAGGGATGTATGAGCAAGTAATGTATATGTTGAAACCATATAAATTCAATGTCCTGGTAGATAATATTAATTTCCTCATTTAATAGATACGATTTGACTGATATAAGAACACCTTCACCAGAGCAATTGGCACGATCATTTCTAAACGAAACCAAATTATACACACAACACAGTTTAGTTGTTAAACAGCTAAGGGTCATTTCCAAAGTAATTTGCTGCGTAGAATCCGAATCCGGGGTCAGAATTGGTCCATCACGTCAGGATTTTTAGATATTTGAGGTTATGTACACGAAAAACGGCGTTTTTCACTACTGGCGAAGGCTTTGAGTTCGGAGAATTTCTTTTCTTACGTTTAGGAGAAGCATTCAGACATTTGAAATCATTAAATGTTTTTTCAAGTTGCTGAAATTTGACATTTATGATTTTGAAATAACGAAACCATATTCATAAACTTGATAATCTCAATCTCTGTCGCTCTACAGTGGAAACAAGTCCAACGTAGACCTTTCCGTTCATTAATGGCGTCAAGAAAACGCCCGCTTAAGCCAGAACAATACAAATGCGAAACATTACCACGTAACCAACAAGCCATGCTAAGTTTATTATAAAACAAAAACAAAAGCAATAAATTATTGGTGCCAAAAAGTATGCTATATAAAAAATGAATCAAAAGTTAAAATAAAATCAGAGCAGAACTCAACTCAAAAATTAATAACTTTTTGTAACTGAGAGGTAATGCGATATGCTTTCGTATGCTTGTAAACAACATAACAGACTGATGCTTGACAAAACAAGAACACGCTATATTATTTGTCTGATAATTCTTGCATATTTTTTAAGATCTAATTTTAACATACATATGCTAATTTGCATGTTCCATCCACTTTTTGGAGTTGTCCCCTACACAAACCCACCACGCACGCCTATGTCTTACAATGAAATTTCGCTTCGGTTCAATCGAAGTTAACATTTTTTCTTATTTTTAACACTTTCCTGGCTATTTTGGAGCAGTTTCTGCGAGAGAAGAAATACTTTAGCGCAGATTTGTGGAAAAAACTAAAAACATTACACTTCACTAATAAAGCAGTAATTTATATAGTAGATTAGGAGAGGTACATCTGCCACAAGAAAAAGCCAAAAAGGTGTTACACTGATTGTCGAAAATGGTGTAACTATAAGTTCTTACATATACTCGTATTAAAGTCATTAATCGCCATAAACTGTAAGCATGATGAGGTTATCTGGAATTTAAAAACGCCTTACTTTCAAAAATGAAATACTAAAAGCAACTTTGCTTTTGAAGAGATAATGTTATAGATTATTCAAACAAAACACGCATTAATTGAAGTGTTAGTAGCGATAAAATTATACAAACATTATTTTGACGGCGCTACCAGAAGACATTAGCAAAAATAATAGCAGATAAAGAAAATTAGAAATCTATGGGAGAGTGACTTGCTATTTAAAAAATGTATATGTATCACTGAAAAATCAGGGATACTGAAGTAGAGACTTCGAAGGAGTCAAACAAAACTGCTGTAAAAAAACAAGCGACATCAAGGTCAAACTCAGAATTGATGCAAGTAAACAATCAAAATAGTTTGAAAGTCTTCTCTGCCCATTTACCATAGCTATGGATGCGTTGAACACTTTTTAAATGATCGCAAAGAAAGTGTAGCATGACAAGTTTTAATATATAAGCTTTTAGAGTACAAAGAGCTACTAAAAGAACTCATTTTAACCTATATTTATACAGATAATGGCTCCAAAGTGGCATGATCAAGAATCGTTACTTATTTTACTGATAAACTAGGATTCAACTGCTACAGCTTTTAATCAGAAAAGTCTATAAATTAGTTGCAATGTATAAATATTTATAAATTTTAATACATTAAAATTATACGGCACAGCCGTTGTTTTACGTACTTAACTTAACTAGATACTATTAAATTACTTATAAAACTAGTCTTTCTTTTACTCAATTTCAGCTTGTTTCTCACAGGATTCATTTTGTATCTCTTTTTGGAGAAGGAAATCCTCATCGTTCCAGTGTTGCGTAACCATGCGACCCCAAATGAGATAAAGCAAATTGCCAACGAAAAATATGACAGCGGCAACCATAAAGACAATTTGCCACTGGAGACGATCGTGCTGTGTAAATTAAAAACCCATAATAGTAGTTATTTTAAGTTAATGTTTCTCAAAGCTTACCTCATCTTTTACCACAAAACCGGCAAACAATGGCGTTAACACTGGCACCATATTTGCAGCTGTATTTACAATGCCCATAAGTATACCCGCGTGATTCGGTGATAGATCAATGGTATTAATGGCGCTGCCAATGGTAGAGCCAGAATTAACACCCACATTCACTGTCATGAGTATAATTGCCAGGGTTTTCTGCTCGCTGCCTACAAAGCCGACACCAATCAGACCCACAGCTGGCACCCACAAAGCGATTGTGTTGAATAATTTTCTTATCGCTGTTAACGAGAGCACTTGACGCGTGAGTAGTATATCAGACACGATCAGATAGACGTACGCCATTAACCATGAAGCAAAGTATGGAAGTGCTGAAAAAACCGCATTGCTTTTCATGTCCATCAATAGTATACCATTCATGTATGCTGGAATTTCCGCCTGAAGTGTTGTGTAGCCCCACGATTGTGCACTTCGTACGATCAGCAACGCCCAGAAGGGTAATGAGGTAAATATAGCCCTCCATGGTACAGGAATCTTGCGTGTAACTTGTGCTTCCTCCTGCTTTTTCGACACGTTCTGTGATGTTTCAATATAATTGAGCTCCGCTTCGCCGATCAATTTTGATTCACGTGGCGTGTTGGCTGCAAAAATTAGCCAAAATATGCACCACACAACGCCCACTGTACATGAGATATAGGAAATACCAGGCCAACCCATGGTTGAAGCAGCCACCAAGCCACTCACGAACATTGCAAGCACAGTGCCACCTTCGATGCCCGTATTAGCTAACGCGCCGAGACGATTGCGTTCACTCACTGGACTCCATGCAGCCAGATGTGCGTGTATACAGGGAAACAGCAGCCCCTGGAAGAGACCCATTCCAACGCGTATGGCACAGTAGACCTGCCAGCCACCCCAGGGTACACAAAACGGCGGCAATAATACCAGCAGTGCTGAGCCAATTGTCGAAATAAACATGGTGATCTTGCAGCCGTAACGTCGACCCATCCAGCCGCCGAGAAATTGTGTAAACATATAACCCCAAAAGAAACTCGACAGTATATAAGAACGTTCCATTTCATTCCAATCGTATTCCTGTTAAAAAAAAAACACTAGTAGTTTTTGTGATCTGGAAGTGTTTAAAATTTAAACTGCTTACTTACATCAAAATTGGGATTTGTACTTTCAGCATTTGTCATGGCAACCACCGCCACTCCTGCATTGAATTTGGCCATGTAGTTAACCAGAATCGATGTAAAAAGCAGAAATGTCTGCAGATGTCTTTGGCCCAAAAAGGGTCCTGTGCAATGAGTGAAGCGTTATAAATAGGATTTAATAATTAACTTTAAATGTCCATTAATATTTTTTACATAAATTCAAATTTAAAATTTATTTATTACATTGTGAACAATATATTAAAAATTACCCAAGCCAGTCCATCCCATTTAATTTTATTTTATTATCGGGGTAACACAGAAATCTCCTTCAGCTCAAACCGAAATTTATCAAAATTTTATGAATGAAATTTGGAGATTATGAGGCGAAAGGGATTTCTGTTTTACCCCGTATTTAAAAACAAAAAAAAATGTTTTTTGTTAAGTAGAGTAGACACAAAAATTATATTTGAACGATTTCGATGGTACAGATTTAAAGATACTAGACCGCAATGAACTGTAACTTGAAATCTAAAAATGAGAACTTGTTTGTTCATAATGTTGTAATAATTTTTTTTTTAATGTTTTATTAATTTTAATATATGAAAAGCAAGAAAATATTTGTTAAATTTCTTTTCTTTTTTTTTTCAACTGTCTAAAGCTCCTTTATTGATCCATGGATTTTTGTAAAAACTATTAAAATTATCCAATTGAATGAAAAAGAAAATTATTTCCATTTTCGTGTTTACGAGCTCAAAGTAAACCTTAAAAAGTATTGATTGCTTGGGTTGATTATTGTTGTTGTCTAGTATAATTTACAATAAATTAGCACTATTACTGTTCAACAGTCCCGTGCAAATTATGCAACAAAACTTTTTAGATAATTTAAAATTCTATTAACTACCACACTAGTATTGTATCTTGAGTATTGTATCTTGTGTTAGTTAATGTATTGTTAATTGTTATCCTTTTTATTTTTAATGTCATAAAAAAAATCCGTAAACAGTATTAATGTATTTAATTCATCACATTATTATTTTCATACATCATTTCTTTAATTTCCAATACCACTATTAACATTTTTGTTTTGAAGTCCGTTGGGTAGTCCTTTACCTTTATTTATTTCAGCTGTCATTGATCTTTGTGTTCTGCAACCCGTTACCAAATTATTTCAACTATAACCGAACACATCCAGAATCACACTCAATACTCGTATTGAAATGCGCATGCTTTACACCTTGCGATAGTTATACTCGAGTTCACTTCAAATCAATGCTTAAGTGCCCAATGACGATCAATAGATAAAGACTCTGTTCAGCCAAAAATTTGACATATCTTTTGCATGTGTAGATGTATTTGGGACAAACAAAAAACACACACAACACGTTGTCCCTAGTTTCAATGAGCAAACAATGACCGAGATTATGGCGCGTATAAATCTCAATTCTTCTAAATTAAGAATACAAATAAATCACAGATAATTGTGGATTTATTGAATCTTAGAACATTTTATGGGGCTCGATGTTCAACAAATAATTTACAATGGGAAATTATTGTTCCAGCTTTAAAACGCTGTGGAATACGTCATTTCTTAGGATGGATTACGATTTCCGCGCAGTAACTGTGAGAAAACTACTAATCTAATCGGCTGACAATATTATCACTCGTCACAAAATTTTAATTTTTTTTTTTTCATTTTATAGTGAATACTTGACGACAATGCTATTATCATACGAGTGACTATCTCCAAAACTGCTTCACTGGCTTGCACACACTCAACCTATCAGGCCTTTGACTGAGCGTGCTGACGATAAGTGTGGGAATAGTACCGTATCTATACATAGTGGGCATATGAGTTCTATGAAGTAAACTTATCTTGAATTTGAGATTAGATGGCGTGCTTGCCAATTCAAGTGGAGATAATCTAGTTATTAGTACACGAGATAATTCGGAACTGGACATTAATATAGGATATATGAGCATATGTACTAAGTATTTATAAACTATAGAGTAAATAAATTAGTTCGAATTAAATTAGTGTGTAACACTACTTTACAAATTTTAATTTTGGAAAGAGATAATTTTACTTAGATTTTTATGATATTCATAGGTGCTCTTCGATCGGGTTAAATCAAACACAAATATACCGTTTCTAGGTAAATGGACCAAATTTAAAAAAAAATGTTTGTGCATACTTTATGAGAGAAGCGCACTCAAAATACTCAAAAAATATGTAAGGAAAAGTTTTTATCTTATCGCGTAAATAGTATAATTGTGTAGACATTATATACCTCTAAATTCAACACTCGTAGTAGAGGTGAGTAGTCAGAGGAGAATCCATGGGTGAAGTGGAGAACGTTGCATCCAAACATAACTTTTTATTAAATAAAAAAATTGCAATGTTGTTAAATTAATAATGATACTTTAATAAGTATGCCTATTATTTATATTTGCACAAACTAAATATATCCTTTTACCGATATTGACAAAATATATATTGTGCACATGTGCAATGAAATACATTTTGAAATGTTTATTTTTGTCAAAATCTGTAGCATAAAGAAATAACTTTCTTCTAAAAACTTGTTTTAAATATCATGCTATTTCAAATTGTTTTCATTTGATTTTTATTAATTTTCAATCACTTAGGACTACAACTTTTTGAGGCACATTTCATTTAAGTTATATTCTTATATTAAATTATTTTATGTAGCGTGGCTTTTTTGCTTATAAATTTAATAATAACTCTCTTAAAGCCATGCAACCATTTTCATTTTGATTAATTTCTTCAAAACAAAATAGCATTGTAACTAAATAAATACGAGTATGTATCTACTACTAATCTACGCTGTAGAAGCTTAACGATTTTCATCCTCTTCCTCCTGCAAGCGCAGTATATCAGCTTTATTTATAAAATAATAAGATGGCTGACGTCCTTTCAGATCCTTTGCAGTACGCTTGGCACCATTTTGTATTAGAATGCGACTAAGCGTCTCAATGGCATTTGTGCCCATGGCATAGTGCAGTACCGTGCGTTCCAACTACAAATAGTATTTTATTTAAAAATATAAGCTTATATTTTGAAACTGTAGCACTTACATTATCTGTAATCTTGAGCGCTTCCGGGCAGATACTTATAAAATGTTCAACAAGCTCCGAAGATTCTTTAAGGACTGCAATATGTAAGGCGGTGCGGCCTGTAAAGTATAATTTAATAATTTGTTTTAGTTCTCCTTATTAATTAGAAGTGCCCTCTAAAGGCTTACCATAATAGTTTCTAGTACGTATAAACCAATTTCCATTTGGGGCTGCTGTTATCTCCTTAATGCGCGTCACATTATTATCACGTATCATTTGATGTAGTTCTTCGCGCGTTTCCTGTGTAATAGTCAAATTATTGTTAAATTATGTCAATAAACACATTAATTGTCTATATTTACCTCCATCGATCTCAGATTACGCATATAATCAGCTAGTTCCTCATGTTCACGCCCAGCAACAATTTCTGTTATCGATTTGCCATTATCATCGATAACATCGATTATATGGTCATAGCCCCGTACAGCTAAGTTTTCAAATGGTTTGATATCGCCTGTAATCAGAAAAAGAATCAAAATATGTCAATTCTTAACTAATTTATTATTCAAAAATCAAGTAATTGTGCTGCAGTTATAAGTTCACGATTAAGCAATAAAAAAAAAATTATACAAAACAAGAGAACTCCAACATCGGAAGAATCTTTTATACTCTTCATGGCATGATTGACGCCTTCATTCTGTATTTTAAATGGTTAGCTCAATATAGAAGAAACTTTTACCTACAAGTATCACAAATTTGGCAGTATGTCTCCCTCAAAAAGTAGGCAAGATTAGTATAAAATATATTAAGTTGCCGTATATAAAAATTCACCAGATCGAATTTTAAGCCGATATTGAGTGTAAGAAAAAAGTGTTTCTTACAAAATCATAAAAGTAGGGGTGCGTTTATATGGGGTTATTTCTTCGAGAGGGCATGGCATGGTAATTTTAGTGTATGTTTAGGAACATATAAAGTGTCCAAATCAAAGTGGTAATATCATATAGAAAGATATTTTAAAAACCGAGTTACTTGTTTTCATTTAAGCGTGTTGGGGCCAACAGACCGACAGACATGGCTATATTGACTCGACTTGTCGTGCTGATCTCGAATATATACAATTTCTGTGATCTCCTATATTTCCTGTGTTTAAATTATAATTCTATTTATACTATATGTGAAGAGTTTAAAAATTAAAAAAAAAAATTTAAATTTAATTTTAATTTAGAAGTAAATAAATTATTAAATAAAAAATATTAAAAAACACTTTTTTCGATTCGGTGTCATTAAAGAATGTACATATGAATGATTGACTTTGAAATTTTGCACACTTTTAAACTTGTTCTGCATATAGATAAAGAGAGTGTAAATATCCAATTTTGGAAGCTCTGCCAATTATAATCTCAGAGATCTTGATGTTCATACATACGAACGGACGGACAAAGCTAAGTACTCGTATATAGACTTTATTTGTAATTTTTTTTTTTTTTTTTTTTTTGTTGCTTATATTTTCTATTTACTTGTATCTTACCCAGAGAGCCCCGGGTATCCGGGTTTAAAGAAGTTCGTTTCTGACAAACGCCATTAACATCATTAAGCTGTGGGCAAACTTTGAGCAACCTCCATCATTAGGTTTGTGTTTTACAACTATTGTAAGCAACAATGAAAGACAGACAGATAGACCAACGGGCAGAAATCTGAAGTTTGCCGCTCCAAACCATCCAGCCAATCCCAGCTTTTCAACTACATTACAAAAACTTGCCCGGGATATGGTTCACCGATGCCAAACTCCACTTAAAAGTTTTCACACGATTGCATTTGTAGTCAATTAATTATGAAAAATATAAAAAAACATCAAAATCTAAACAAGTTCACCTGTATCGGCTTCGATTCCGAAAAAAATTGTTCTAGATAATTTTGCGGTTTTAATTCACTTGCCATTGAACATATATATTTCACAATTTTCATTTTCCAATCAGTGAAAACAGGATCTGGGGGTATATCGAAAACAAGATACTCTAGCTTTATAGTCTCCAAAGAAGTATGCGGACGAACGGACGGACATTGCTAAAAAGATACGACTCATGCTGATAAAGAATATTCATTTATCAAAGGACGTATTATTCACTATGTTACACACACGCTGTAAGTTTAAGGAAAGTAATATACCCCTACACATAAGTATACATGTACATAAATGTGCATGGTATAAATATACGCACCCACAATCGCTAGTGATAGTACATAACGATCGATTTCCTTTGCATTCGTTAATTGATTTGCCTGTAGGGCAACATCACGCGCTGTACGATAGAGTTCATCACGATATGTTATATCTATATTGGACTCTTCAATAAGCGTGTAGAGACCCCCACGACTGTGGGAACGCGCACAGGCAAAGTGTAACATACTCTGACCGTGTTCATCTCGTTCCTCGAGTTGTTGTGCCTGTGCCGCTTCCTCCTGCTCCAGCTCGGCAATGGATTGCTCATCAACTTCAATGTCATCAATATTCATATTTAGTGAATCACTATTCGAATTCTTGCCACGATGTTGTGTCGATGTCATGGCCATTGCTGAATTTGAGTTGACAAGCGCTGTTGAGCTGGTTTTACTACTACCGGAGTGTTGTACCACACCGATTTTTGGTTTCCGTGTGTGTATAAAGTTCTGTAGGTAACCCGTTAGATAAGCAACAGGATCCTCAGGACGCGTATTGGCGATTTCCGTAAGAGCTTTGATAAGTGGATCGGCAAGTGCTGTAATTGGTAAAAAATTAAAGTGAACTTGAACACTCAAATATGACTCGAAGTAATTATGTCGTGGCGTTAACTTACAATCTGCTAAATATTTGCCTTGCTCCGTTTTGAATATGGGATTCGTTTGGTAACTTTGTTGCTCCACTTGACCTAAAATATTTATAGGTTTTATTTACAACAAAATGTGTTAAGTGAAATTTTTAAATTATTATATTAAGTATGAAGCACACATTAAAAAAAAAAAAAAACTATTAGCAAAAGAAAGCATTTAACTACTAAGTATGTATATAAAGTTGTAAGTATAGATCTTGATTCAGTTATTTAAAGGAAATACTAAAGTAAAATGACTTTAAAATGATCTGAAAAAAATTCCAAACAATGAAAATTCTATTTAATTCATTCAATAACCCTAAATCGTGTGTAAGATTTTCAAACTTTATTATCTAAATACATAAGACACACAAACAAATTAAAATAAAACTCCGCAAATCAATATCATAATTGAGAACGAAGCACAAGTTTGCAATTTAACTGCTCTAATTGTTCTTAAATGTGTGTGTGTGTGTTTTTTTTTTGGAACATTTACAAAGATCAAATGATTTGTAGTGTATTTCAAAAGAATAACTTACGAAACTTTTAACCAAGCGCATAATGGAACGAACGAACGATTGAAGTTACTAGATTGAAATAACTCGTTGAAGCAGCAACTTTTCTACTTAATTAATCAGTTTGCTTTTATTTTTAGCGAAATAGAATTTGAAATAATTAATCCGTATTTGTATTTTACATAAATGTTGTAGTGTTGAAGAAATTGCAAATAAAATGTATATGGATGTACTAATAATTATAGAATTAATTATTTATTTTTTTTTTTTTGTATTTACAATATTCCAATTGGTATTTTTTTTTTTTTATGATTGCTAGCACGCTTTAATTTCGATCTATAATGCTGTTTTTCTTGCGACGAAAGATCTTCACTAACATCGTTGCAATGTGTTTCGAATTAGTCAGTGACATATCCTTTTCCAGTGAGAGTATATTTGTAACAGCGGTGCAGTAGTCCTGAAAGCGCACATGCTCTACGGTACCCATACTCTGCATATTCACCAAACGCACTGTAAGCTTTGAGAGGCGATTTGTAACGAGATTTAAACCACGCACCGAGCACAAATGACGCAAATTGTCCATTTCCTTCATAAGATTTGGCAGCTTTACAATTGTGGTCATCTTAAGGCCAGTGCCAAGGTAAGAAGGACGTGACTGCAGATAGCCAAGCAAATAACTTTCCTTAAAGTGTAATTGTGTCTCTAGATACGTAACAGCACGACCAACTCTGGTATAAGCAGCACCCATGTCAGCTGCATCTTTGCTGCTTGTTGTTGCTATAATGCGTAAATGTTCCTGACAATTAAGCCAGAGTGCTAGATTATTCTCAGAGTTGACATAAACACCGCGTCCATAGGGCCAGAGTGTACCATTAAAGGCAGTGGATTCGGCTGCCTGTACCAGATCTTTTGTATCAAGTAGCGGTATCATTAAGCCCAAATTATTTAGCAAATCCATTACATCAGAATTCTCATCCATTATTTCAGTAAGTGTATAATAACTACCCGACTCAGCTTCACCAATTGCCTCGGCAAATGTAGTCGTAAAGATTTTGCCCATCATTATGCGTTCTGCAGCCTCAATTTGTCCTATTGTCAGATTGAGTGGCAACTCCAACTGATCCAAATTGCGTGAACATTCAACAATGCAGCAGGTCACCAAATGTGAGTCATCGTCGTATACAAATGCTGCAGTATTCAAACGTTCGCCATCTTCCATCGGAAAGTAAGCAATACGTGGATGCGGTTTAAAGTCCTGATCAATGCTCAGACAGTGCATATCCTTGATCAGTGGCACCAAAAACTCCTGAAAAACTACAAATACATCAAAATCGGGTGCAATAATGCCACAATTAATGTCCTCCTCCAAATGGCGTGCCTTTGAAGTCTTGCGCATAGCAGGCCAGAGTACGTCGAATAGATTATGATCGAGTCGTGTCTGCCTTCGTTTAATCTTGTCATACACACCACGTTTCAGAAAACGACTCAAATAGCTGGTCACGGAGAGCTGCAGCGTTGAAACACTTAGAGGCTTACGCTGTGCTAGCGCTGAGGCTGTTGTGCCGCTCAGCACTTTTCCGGACTCCAAAATTACGCTGAAACAGCGATCCAAAGTGCGTGAAACCTCGCCATCCTGTAGCTCGCGGCGTGCACTGTGCAAATCGTCAGGCACTATGTGTGATGTGGTATATGGGTTTATAGAATTTTTTTTTTTTTTTTTTTTTGCATATATTACATAATTAGAGAGAGATGTTCGATTAATTTGTAGCACTACATAAGCGTTGAAATTGAAGTATTCAAAGACATTAATACACTCAAAATTGTACACAGTGCTTTCAAAATAAAATAGGTTGTTAGTGTGTGCTGTGCATTGAAAGAAGCGTCTACAAGTGAATTTTAGTAATATATTGAAGAATTTTCAAAATTAAAAATATCATATATGACCTATAGTTGAAGTGCTCAATTATAATATATCCTGAATGTGCTAAATTGTTTTCTTAGTAGACCTTGATTTACCTCCAAATTTATCTTTCTACAAACTATATTACAGCTGCTGCAAGATGCTATCATCAATGCTAGAATAAAATATCCTTGGGAGGAGGTGAAGCCAGAAGGAGTATATTTCTCGTACAAGCTGGCTTCTTCTCGTCAATTTGAACAATGAGACGGCAAGATGGGTTAAAGCTAACCTCAGCCACATTTGGGCAAAGTTTTAACTTCGCACTATTGTAGGAAAGGGAATTTCCACAGACGCATTTGGCTCGTGTCTGTTTCCCCATAGTGCCCTTCTCAATGAGAAAGTTCTGGCTACCATTGGACACCAGAACAAAATTTCAACCGCGCTGTGGCGTGTAGTACAGCGCAGTGTAGAGGACCCCCAACTTGCCTTGCTTTTATCAGTCGATGTTGTGGCATATACGGCCATTACGGACCTAGGTTATTGCCTTCAAGTTCAGCCACATAAAACTGAACATAACAGGAAATAAACCCGGCCATTTGGACTCGGATAGCAATCGGATAGCCAGACGCCAACAGCTGAACCCCAGCATTCTACCAGCAGTAAAGCTGCCGGCGATATGGTCATTACGGGTGTCTGCTATGAGATCAGACATATCTGAAAAGCCGGTCTCGAACCTGCACCATGCCAAAGGGTTTCGCCGAGAAGGAGACCAGGAGAGCTTTAATTTAAGAGGCCTGGGTGGTGTGTGGCAAATTCGTGGACTTAACTGTCAAAATGGAAATGGAAATGGAAATGGAAATGGACTCCGCGGAACTGACTCGTGCGGCAATTCTAATTGGTTTATTTCCAGGGATTTAATAGATGTGTTGGTTGAAATCTCCACATTAGTAGGCTTCCCAAGGTATTAAGCAAATATACCACTGCTTGAGGTGATGCGGCTAGTGGACCACTACTTCACCAAAAACAGGCAAATCAATGTTGGACGTGATGCTAAGGCACATCACATCCTATGGTTCTGTAATGACACCAACAATAGAGGAGAGTACCTTATAAATAACCTAATGAGATCCCAGCTCGAAATCGCAAACATAGGTTGTAAACCTTTTGTAATCACGGCAGTTAGACAAGAGGTTCTAGACCTCACTCTAGCTAGTACAGGTGCCACGAACTTCGTATGAAATTGGCAAGTTTCAAACGAAGAATCCTTCTCTGATTACCAACATATTCGCTTTGAAATACCAGGGCCTTCAGATATGCTCTCAAAGATCTAAAAAAAAAAAAAAAAACTTCATACAAAACTCCAAAATTAGTATAGGACAGATGGGTACGCTTATATATATGTTCAACGTTTGTTACTGATCAAGAAGATATAAAGCCTTTATACATTGAAATTTTCATACATTAAGCCGATAAAACAACTTTGTGAAAACGCTTATTTATTTTATGAGGTCTCTACTACATCCTTCTGTCTGCAAGGGAAAAAATTACAAACAAAAGTTTATCAGCAGCTTCGACCACTACTATCTGCATGAAGAATCGATGATGCTACCTGTTTAACATCTTAATGAGCTGCTTTCGAAGCAGTTCTTGTTAGGTGCGTACAGAAGACATCATCCGAATCATGGCACCCTCACGACATCACCGCCTACCCGAATAAGAACTGATATCAGGACGAACTGATATAAGTCGAGTATCAATCGTCTTATTGCTGATAGTAGCATAGAGGAGTATGCTTATACTTCTGGAAGGACTCGATTACATAAAGATGCAATTGAAGAATCTATACGCTCTTATAGGGACAATATAGTATTAGGTGGAAGACCACCACCTATTAATGAGAGCGAAAAACATGTCCCTCGTAGCACCAGGACGAAAATTGCACAGTTGAAATCCGGATGGAGCAATATGCTCAAGTGCTAAAGGGAAAGAATTGAGATAAGCAATACTAATTGCTGCCCCGAATGCGGTCAATCATTTGTTTAATTGCCCGTCAATTGAGTCCTTTAGACCTCTGGTTACTACCAGTAGATTTTGCTTCTTTCCTGGACCTTGACACCTAGGGTTACATTTCGGTCTATCTTTCTCTCGCATTCAAATAATCGCTTTGCACAATATCTATTCATAAAATAATATAATGAATTGTACATATGTATTTTCTGTTGCAGCCCAAACCAAGCTGCAACAACTACTATTAAAATCAATTTTTCATTCAAAAATAATAAAACGTTTTTGGAATGAAATTTAAAACTTGGCAAACTTCGCTCAACCAAACAAAAACTCAATTGTCACTCAGATAAACTGCCATGCAAAGATATAGGTCGGATAAGCAAATGGTACAAAATATCGTTAAAATGTTTCTTCTAACAAATACTAAGATTGAAATATAAAAGATTGTGCGTTTAAATAAACTTATTCGAATAAACTTTATATAAACTATCTTCGCGCTAATAAATTTGTCATACTCAAATAAGTCAAGCGATAATCAAATTAACACACAATTTTCTAATCAGTCAATTTGCGCTACTACAAATCAATCAAATTAATTGACACAAATTTCATTTTAATTTGATAGAAAAACCACTTGACGAAGAAATATTTTCTTTTCATGCTGCTGTCAACTGATATGCATTGTAGACGTAGTCAAACAAACATACATACCAAATATATCATCAATATTACCGATAATTTTATTAAAAAATTCACGATTCTCGGACATGGCTGACAAAACGATTTGCGAAAGTTGAGGTTTATCGAGCGACCGTTATAAAATATTGATAACACTTTTTTATACTACTTCTTATTCATTCAAATGACAGTGCAAAATCAACAAACAATCAAAATGAAATTTTTATTATGTCCTCAGTCAGGACAACAACAACGAAGTCGAGGACGATAAAAACATGCGGCAGCGTGGACTTCAAGTCGATGACTGACAGTATCGTGTGTGTGAAATACCAATAAAAACCAACAGAACCTGAACGGAAAACTGAGCTGAAAAAAAAAACATAATGGAAAATTCTGTAACCTAAAAGCAGGCCAGCAATAACACAAACCACTTATTTGGATGGAATGTTAAACTAAAACTAAATTAATTATTTGTACATAGGGAATCATAAACTTTGTGGGTGCTTATGTGCGTGTATAAAGGTCATGAGGTCGGTGGCGATGGGATTAGTTAACTTTGCTTTGGTTAGTTGAAAAGTTGCCGTCAATACAAACAGAAAAGGCTTACAAAAACAAACTCGAGAATAAATAAGCAAGCAAAGGAAAAAAGCAAGCATACGAATACACATACGCATACAGTTTGAAGGAGAACTAGAAAAGGCTAAAAGTACGAGTATGTAAGGAAATAAAATAGCGCTCAATTGTTAGTAAACGTGTACTTGAATGCATACACAGAAAAAAATTTATGGCAAATCCAATAATAATTTTTGCTAACAATATTATACATAGATATACTACTTAACAAATAAATGCTGTATCTGTAAATAAAATCAAAAATGTAGTAAATCAAAAGTATTTCAATCAAACACACTTTGTACTGTAATAAAACGTAGGTATTGAATCTCTGTACATCTAACCGAAAACGTTGATTATAATGGTTCTAAGCAATAAAATATGTGAAATTAAACAAGCAAAATAGAAAACCCACACATATTTGCATGCTAAAAATCTTTGAACATAAAAATTTGTTCAAAAACTATTTAAATTAGATAATAGAATAGTTGTAAAATATTGAGAGTATTCACAAGCTACCGCGGAAATATATTAAAATCGATTAAACGGGCAACAACAAAACTTATGTAGACAAATTTAACAACAATACCAGTCAGTAGTAAGTTTTCGATAAATCGTATTAAGTAAATTAAGGTGAAATTTTACTTAGTGTCACTTTAGGTTAAAGTTTCTATTTTGAAATACTCGGTGTATCTCGGGTCTTTAAAATTATTTTGATATTTAAACTTATTCACTAATGTGCACTGAATAAAGCGAGCTCTGGATTTTGTATGTTGATTTGATTGCTTCAAGACTTATATGTGAAATCACACAGCTCATAATACCCGCAATACCAACAGCACATGCACCAATTATCATAATTCTATCTCAAAGGCTTTAGGAGTTATGATGTTTGGTGTGTTGACCAATATATCGAAGTATGACACGTGTAAGCTCTTGCGAATAATTGAAATCAATTTAACATACAAAATCCAGAGTAGGCTTAGTTCCGTATACATAACTGAGTAAATTTAAATAAAAAAAAAAACAAGTTTTAAAACCACAAAATTATTTCAATTAGTGATAAAAAATTTTAAACATTTTCTAGTAACATTTTTAAAAAATTTTAAATAACATTTTATTTAGAATATCTCTAACTCTAGTTGACCGTTGAAATGTTATTGGTCTTGTCTAAAATGTAACGTAAGAGATGTCTCACGATTGTACCTTTAGAGTTTATTCATGTCAGTTATAGGAAAATTCTAAGTGATGAATGAATAGCAAAAGTTTTATAATTTTTACCTTTTTTTTTGCACTTTGGTGGCCAATATTCTCTAAAACGTGACCAATTGCTTAGACATTGGTCTTCTTAGAAAGATAAAAATAAAATCTTACTAACAGTTTAATGTTAAGCTCACATGTTCAAGCATGGAGTAAAAAACTTTTGGATTTTAACCTAAAATAAAATTTAAATATTTCGAAACTGGAGGCTAACTTTGAAAAACGGTAAACGCCATTACATTCAACATCCTTGAATTAGATTTACCCTCCTGGTCCCCACCTTGTTCATTTTTTGGTCTAGCACAATGTTATTGATAGATAATTACAAAATAATTATTGCAAATATACACGAAATATTAATACCTTATAAATTTTTAGATGTTAGATGTTCATTTATAATTATAAATTATATGATAGTTGCAAAGCAAAAGCAAAAGAAATGGCAATTTTTGGATTTAACTATCGAAATTTATTTTCTATGTATACAGCAGGCGCACATTGCGTTCTATACATATGTATATGTTAGTATGTGTTCATGTATCAATACATATAACGTAAGAGAAAGAACTTTTTACATAAAACTTACTTACCTTGATCGCTTAGTATATGATTTTTAATTCCTCAGCACCGAAACTGCTTAGCAATTGTTTATAGTTAAGTATATCCATGTCAGCAGGATGTTCGCCATTTAGAAAATATTCAGGCGTATGTCCTAGCTATATGTGTCGGTATCAATAAAATCGAAGATATTTTTTTGTTGTTAATATATAATTACTATTCATTTAAAATTAAATCGATTCAAACAAAAATTAACATTCAATGTCAAGCACAGTAACGAGTGTTTCAATCTTTTATTGCTCATTCTTTCATATAAGTATGTATATTTAATTTATTATTTAGATATTTTAAGGGATAGCATATTTAATTTTCAGAAAGTTTACAACGAAAGCAGATGTTTATATTCACAATGATGATTTAGGGTTCAAAATTTCGTGTTCTGTAAACTTACCTTATCTAATGCCTTTGGATTACCGCCCAATTGTAACAGCACATTGTAGAAATGTCCATTATCTTTAATTGTCGCTGCATAATGCAAAGCGGTGCGTCCATTACTATCGGTTGCCGACATTGTCTCGGGAAAGCGTGCTGCCAAATAGCGTACAATATCTAATAATAGAGAGAAACCATATGGATGGAAATTGACCATATGCGCCATATAAAAACACAAAAAAAAAAAATAAAAAAAACACCCCAACTAACCGCTATTTCCGAATAGTACTGCTACATGCAATGGCGTTGCGCTATGTGGAGATATTTCATCCTTTGCAATGGCGAACTTCCGTCGATCGAGCGCCTGCTGCAGCTCCAATAGACTACCATCACGTGCCGCATCGTGCACGCGACGAATTTTACTCTATAAAATTGAAAAAAACAAGAACAATTTCAATTTTAGTGGTACTGAAATTCTAATACTCTTTACACACAATTAGGTACGTGTTTATAAGAGGGATCTTAATAAGCTTATCAGAAAAAATTTGTTTTTAATATTTACGCTCCTCTCGCTTAATTAGAAAAGTGGCATACTTCTTCTTACAGGGACTCAACTATATCAAAGTTAATATGTACCATATGTACTAATAGAGACCACTTTATATGAATTCTAGGACTCTCATGATGCTTTGGCAAAAGTATTAATATGGGAAATATAGTTTAAAATTTGATTTCTCGAATACGTTTACTGAGGATCATTCGGTACCATTTATTTTCAAATGTAGGAAGACTTAAAATTATTGTTTGAATAAACTAAGTTTATTTTCAGTACTCAATTATTGCATGTATACTTTGTTTTGATTTTATATCCTAATAGACTGTTCCTTGCGATATGCGCACCTGCCTAAAAATGGTGAAGTTCTCAAAGGAAACATTTTCTAGTTTTGTACACTAAGTGTGTTGATTTATATGTACTATAGTCTTATATTCTAATGCAAACATATTTAATAGCTGAGAAACTAGTTTAATTATAAATCGACAAAAGGACTAAATCAAATATCTATTATTTTTGCGCGAAAAAAATCACATTCTTTATTTATGTAAATTGTGCTGGGAGGTAGCTTTGTGGTCCCTTTACAAGGATATACAATAATATTGGTGTAAAATCTAACACAAAATTAAATTACTGTTGAGTTTTAGTTTGAGCGAAAAAAATAAAAATCATTAATAATCATTATTTTTGAGTTTTAGTTTTTTTTTTTTTATCAAAAATAATGATAATGATCTAAGTTTTATAAAATTACTCAAAACTAATGATTAACATTGAAGAAAAACGTAAAAAATCATAAATTTAAAAATCATGTTGGAAATGCAGACATTGTAAAAAAATAAAGAGTTTTGGTGTGAACCATTTTTTTGTAGGTCCTTTATAAGTGGGTGATTTTTTTATTTAAAAATAAAAAAAAACATTATTTACGATCTCTGGCTAGTAAACTTGTCACATTATGTGTAGAAAAACGACAAAAACTGTTTGCTGCACACTTACCATATAAGTTGGTACATTATTGAGGAATGCCTGTATTTCCGGTTCCGTTGATTTTAGGCCAAGTAATCTTCTGCCGTCGCCATTGAGCACAATTTCTGCCAGTTGTTCCATATCGCCACTTTCAATGATTTCTTTTATGCGTGCGTCCTGCTTTTTTTTTAATTTTTTTTTTTTTTGTTTTTTTTTCAGTAAATGCAGTAAAAAGAAAGCAAACGAGCGAGAAAGCAAATAAAGCATTAAAAATAGTATGCAATAAATATTGTATCATACAATACAATATTTTTGTTTTTTTTTTCTTCAGTGTAACAGAGCACTGTGCATTTGAAGGATATTAACTAACAGCATAAATAATAATGTGCTTTAAATTGTGCACAAATTCAATTTAATCTAAAATTAAATTTTTTTTTTTAAATTAAATTGCTTCGAAACGCAAAAAAAAAACTACATATTCTTTTAAATAAAATTTTAAAATAATTACATAGAGTAAGAGATAGACAGAGATAATATAATAAAACAGAGAGATAGTAGAAGAAAGATAGTTCATAATACTTCATCATTATCATCAATAAAAGCTGCGGTTTGTGACTGAACTGTATAATCCTCGGATTCGCCCTGTACAAAACCCTCAATGGCCAGTGATGAAGTAGGCGAATCTGCGCCATCGTTGTATGGCTCCTCTTCATTTCCATTCTCATTCTCATTCTCATTTCCGTTTCCGTTCTCTTTTTCGATATCATTCTCATCCGGTTTGTCGTTTTGTTCTTCATTTGCAACATCCTAGTCAAGGTTTTTTTTCAAATTTGTTTCATTTACATTTATATTTGATGTTAGGAAAAAAAAATCCAATTAATTTGTGAACCATTTTGGAGTTGTTAAAGTGACAAATTTAAAAATTTTCGTTTATGATTGTTTCAACTACAGTGCGCTGTTCTACAGAATACACACAAGTAAAGTGTTAATAAAAACATGCACTACTCGTATGTCTATAAAATAAATTTAAAAAATTGCATCACTATACTGTACCACAATTAAATTTACAAGAATTAATTCTACACTGCAATTTTATAAAATAAAAATTTCGCATTGCCAATCTATACTATACAGTACACTTCGGTTTTGTTGCCAATCTATACTGAATTACTTTAAATTTCGATTAATTTTACTACTGGTATCATGCAACTAAATCTATACGAACGTTGCTGCAGTAATAACTAATGTACATACAAGTATGTATGTATAATATACATATGTATAAAATAAAATATATCTAACATTTGCAACTGTTTGACGTTTGCATGCCTGGCTGCCATTCGGATGCATCAGCGCTATTTGACAGCTAAAAAGTAAGCACAATAAAATGCAGCGCAACTGTCATGTCAAGTCAAGTCATTGTATGCAATGTCGACACCCACAATATATAGGTACCTAATATATTAGAATAAAAAAGACCATTATTATCTCTATACTGTAACAACAAACTCAATTTCCAGCACATTCGTTAGTTTTGCCGTGTTTCAAGTCAGTTTATGTATGCCAACTCTCAGTTATAAAATGGTGCATTGAAAGCGAAAGTCTGCATTGGTAAAACCCACATTACTCATATCTATAACTAAACAGCTGCAGTTTCATTTTATTTTTCATTTTTCTAAAATCGATAAATCCTTTTTCTAGATAAAACAAATGGCGCATATGCACTCCTGTTCTATAATAGCCATAAAGCAAACAATAACCGTGTTCTTGTGTGCTTGAAACAAAATACAAGTTATTTGAGTTGTTTAAAGTACAATAAAAATTGCCATTTAATTCATTTTACATACAGCATTTTGTTTAAAATAGGACATACGGACAAATGTATACATAGTTGTTTAAATATTATGTTTGATTTAATAAAGTTGTTTTTTTTTTTTTTATAACGTGCTCTACTACATGATTTCTACTACACAGTATTACATATCATTTATTTCTTATTGAAAAGGTAATAGATTTATTCGAGAGTAAAAATTCGCACAGATTACAATATATTATTTTTTTTTATATGTTTTATGTTTGAGTTTCAAAGACAAGACAATTCTAGTAAAGAAATTCAACATTCAAATAGAGCAATAAATATAAGTATCGTGGACATGCTTAGAGCGTTCCAATTTGTACCTCATCATCATCATCGTTATCGTTATCGTTATCGTTATCATTATCATCATCATCATCAACATCATTTTCTTTTTCAGCAACAACAATATCATCATCTTTATGAATTTCGACGCCATTTTTATGCTCAAGCTTTTCGTCATTTACTTTCGGTTGTAGTTGAATTTCCTGCGTCTGCCCATTAACATTTTTAATGCACAATTGCTCACCAGTTTCATTATCTTTTATAATTTGTTTCTTCTTTGCAAATTGTTGCTCGTTCACTGCTTCAGTCTTATCGATTTTCGTTTCCGCTTGTTCGCTTACTTCCGCTTCCATTTTATTATCTGCTACAATTTCAACTTCAACTTCATTTTGCTCATGCTCCGCAATTTGTGCTTGTTCTTGTTCTTGTTCCACGTCAAACTCTTCTGCTGTTCCTTCTGTTGTCTCAGCTTCTTCTGCTGCTACTGTTTCTTCTGCTGTCTCTTCGCCATTTTCAATTATTTCTACGCCATTTTGCGCATGATCAACAGGCTTTTCATTTGTTGCAACGTCTACTTCTACTTCCGCTTCCGTTTCATCCTCATCATGCGCAGCAACACCATTAACAGCATTTAGAGTTATTGTATTATTCTGTAAAAGTAAACAATTGTCGACTGATTGCTTTCTGTTACAGTTCAACTTTGAAAAAAATAAAATACTAAAATTTCAAATATTATTTTACATTAGGTTTCTGTTGTAAATATTTTTTACTTTTTTATTTAGCTAAGTTATTTACAAAAGACTGTGTAAAGCATGAAACAAATATTTAAATTATACTTTAACTATTAATATGTAACATGGAAATATACAATTTAAAATCGAACAGAAGTAAAATAAACAATGTATATATGAAAATTGGAAAGGCGCATCACTGCCGACAATAGCTTACTTTGACAGTACACTTCAGTTTTGTTTCTAAGTTCATCTATTTTCAAAGTTCTTTTAAGCAATACAACAAAAAAAAAAAAAAAACAAAATGAAGCTAAATTTCGTCAATTGCTATTGCTAACGTTCAAAAATATGTTTCTATCCAATTAATTAGATGGTTATGCAGTTAAAAGCGTTTCTACAAGCTACGTCATCAAAGCTAATTCATTTTGCCACAGCCAAAGCAGTTTTGTGCACAATTCTTTATAATTTCTATTTTTTTTTTTTTTTTTTTTTTAATTTGCAATGTTACTTTTGATCACTTACCTCTGTAGCTTCGTCTGCTTCAACTTCATTATTGGTTTCCACCTCAGTTGCAGCTTCAACTTCCGTTTCCGCCGCTTTTTCTGGTGTTGTTGGCATTATAGCCTTTGTGTCTTCCAATATTGCATTTGAATCATCTTTCGATATATCATCTTCCTCATTGGCACTTACGCTTGAGTATTTAATGAGTTTAATGTATGTAATTCATATGATGAATTTCAAAAAAATTGTAATTACTAATTTAAAAAATTATTCATAATAAACTACGCTCAAAACGCAAAAAAATTGTATTAAGGCGCTAAAATACAAAACTTTTGAAAATAATAAGCAATAGCAAAAAGCCTTTTGCCTGGTTCCACAACAATAAAATAGATTCATATGCGAATATATTTGTTATATAAATACATTTCATGCGCAACTTACCCATCATTCAAATCGAGTTCGGATGTATTCTCAATGCTATCCTCTGTTGAGCGCCCGTTAATACCATTTGCATCGGGTAATTTAATATCCAATTTCTAAAATGAAAAAAAAAGAAAAAACAAACAAAAAAACAAACCAAATAAAACAAAAGAATACATGTTACTGAAGTATTAACACTCTGCTCACACCCCCAAAAATTTACTCTTAAAGCACATTAGTCAAATGGCAGGAAATTTTTAACTTCATAATAAAAAAAAAATTTTTAAATTAAAAAAAAAACAATTTTTTATGTTTTTTTTTCTGAAGCATTTCTTGTCAGATGATTACTGGCCTTACGAATTTTAATGCTAAAGACACTTTTTGAAGCCCTAATTTCGTGAGTTAAGTGATTAATTTTATTAGTGAAATAGATAGTTCATTAAAAAAATATTTTCAACCATTATTAAGTTTATGTCCCCTATATGAAGCCTTCGTAACAACTTGATATCTAGACAAAATAAATATCATTCATACAAGAACAGAAAGTCGTCTGGTAGGATTCGCTACCAGACAGAAGGGTGGAAAGCTAAACTTTCTAATGGACGTGACACGATAATTTTAATATTATGTATAACCAGTGTCAATTTGGTATCTCAAAACTGAGGTGAAAAAATTGGCAGCGTATGATTCTATTTCACGAACCAAAACAATTTGTTTTCATTTGGAGAGAGGAAAACAAGAGAAAAGATAATAATTGATACGGTTATCAATTAAGTCAAGTTTTAAGTTGAACTCATGAGTACGCAACTTACAAAAAGAAAGTAAATGATAGCATTGTTGCTAATGTCATCTAGTGAGTCTTTTATGCACATGTAGATTCTAATTTGATTATTACATTGTTTGGATACTGATTGATTTTTCTATATTTACATGGAATCCCCAGTGCAATTTTTGCGCCTACTTACAAGTTGTATTAGAAACTGCTTAACAATCAATATAAACTTCAATTCATTCTACTAAAACTATGTGCGAAGAGTATGATACTGGTATTCCGTTTAACGAAAAAAAAATAGCTTAAAAATATTTATGTGACTTACCTTGCTGTCAGCGCCGCTTCCAATATCATCGCTACTCAAGGCCTCCCAGTCCGTGACGCTGTCCGGCGTAACACGTGGCGCTTCCGGCACATAAACCAAGAATGCACGTTCAATTTCATGCGGTTTGTGCCGATAATATGAGGGCGTCTTCATTTTCTACGAATAGCATATTGAAAATATTAAACATTTTTTTTAAATAATTACACGAAAGCAACTAATTTTAGTTCAAGCCACAATTTAACTACATGCTGTGTAAAATTCTAATAATATAATACTTAAGTACTTACATAGTCCAAGGCCTCCTCATCACAACCGGCTTGCGTGAGCAACGTATAACAGCGCATATTATTTTTGGCACTTGCGGCCCAGTGTAGCGGCGTCTTGCCCGTGACATCCGTTTCATGTGCACCATCCGGCCAAATGCTAATAATGTACTCCAATATTTTGGTATGCCCCAGCCCGGCTGCCTTGTGTAATATATTCAAACCGTTTGCATCCTTGCAGGTGACTAGCGCTGCCGGCACCGGCGGTTCCAACTTTGCCTGCAACGTTTCCAAGCTATTATCGATGACAGCCTGATGCATATCCTTAATGGCATTCTGTAAAGATGTTGCAAACAAGATTAACTAATGGTATATGCGGGTATTTAAGTAGAACTATCTACACCCACCATGACATGCGGCACCGCGACTAGAAAACGCTTGACACGTGCATTATTGCTTGCCTGCTGACACAGCCGATGGCCCTGCCCAGCCCACAGTAGACGCGTCAGCTTGCTGATATCTTTCTCGTGCATCCAAATACGAATCGTGGATAATTTTACTGAAAAATCTATTTTACAAATGGCAAAGACAAACAAAACGTATCAAAATTACAGAAATTGAAAGTGTGAAAATTAATTTCCCGTAAGTAAAATAAGAAAAATAAAAAGAAAAAATGAAATAAAAATAAAAATAAAAACTTTTCTCGAACATTGCTACTTGGTCACGCGAAGTATCAGTCAAGCTCAATGATTATCTTCTTCATAAAACCGTGTTCAGTATTCTACAATTTGCATGTTTGCATGCAATGAAAGTTTTTAACAACAATTCAAACTAAAATTAAAGCAAATTCTTATACAATTTTATTAAAAAGAATAGAAATAGAAAAACTTTGGTATTAGCGAAAATTGAATACACTTTACCAAATTGCATAGATAAGTCAAATGATTTACTCATAAATTTTTCAATTACAAAAAGTAAGAAGAAATTTAATACCCTTAAAAGCAAAAACCGAAAATTTTTTTTTTTCAATCTCATTTCATTTTCAAACAATCCGACATTAGAACAATAATCAAATTAATTAATTACTGTGAAAATTACGTTGGAATCTTAAAAATATAACCTGTAAATTATATAGAATGCAAAACTCGCAATAAAAATTGTTTACGTTAGTTAGGCCAAATTTAAGAATAAATGTGGAAAAGCTAGAAAAGCTACTTTCACACTACATCTAAAACCTTATGATTTACTTATAAATGGATTTTTCTAGTTATATTTTTCTTTTTTCATAAAAGTACCATTTCCACGCCTCATAGTTGGTAGATCATGTCGGTTTAGATTATTTTATTATTATTATTTTATTTATTACAAATTTTAAAAAGTATGGGAGAATTGCGTATTTGGGTATTTACGATAAATACGTCACAAAGTTTCTTTTGAAAGTAAGACAGAAGGAGGACAGTGGATATATTCTTGATCAGCATCGGCACAACTATATATAGTTATAGCCATGTCTATTTGTCTATCTTTTCGTAGAATTCCTGTATGACACAACAGATCTCACAGACTATACTAGCTAGAGAGACATTATTTTGTTATTTGGACTCAACGCTGGTCAAGTTTACCCATTGCACTCCTAATTTAAATTTGTTACACCTCATTTAATTATGACTTTGTACCACTCTTCCAAACATCATTCATATCAGATGATTGGAAGTATCTAACGGTAAGCGAAAAATTTGCTACATATCTGTCCACCATGCATAGTTAATTTATATATACAAATATATGCATATGTATATACATATGTATTCATATACATTTATATGTATTTTTCCACCATTCAGATGTATACACACCCACCCAGCCGACACAGAATCGAATATTCGTTAAAGCAACAACTTTTCGAATAATTTTCGAATCAAAATATTTCTCACAAAATTCTCAAATTGTTTGCTATTTGTAAAATCAAAAACTAATTCACTGCCCAAATAGTAGAACTATAATTAAGTTAATATGCTCGTCAACATTATTTATTTTATAAAAAGATAGTTTAGAATTATATGGTTAAGTAAGTAATTTAACAATATATTTATGTTTTATTAAACAATTTATTAAATAAAGAAAGAGAAAATCATTTTCGAACTTTTGCCCAACTGGGTACATATACATATGTACATGTATACCTACACTTGTTCTTATTATATCGTTTTTTTTTCAGTTATAGCCAAATACTATTCGAAACCATTGATTATCCAAAATTAAGAAAATTAATCGATTAAAATTGGTTTAAATCACATAAATCGACCATTCCTAATTTCCGATTGCAAAACTTCCGTGCCTTCTAAAGCACTATGTGCGAAGGGTATAAATACAGAAAAATACAAAAACATCTCACTGAAAAGTGCCGCACATCGAATTGACGCCCGTTCAGTAGGTAGTAATATTCATTGAAATTTTTTCTAAGTATTAGTAATAAATTTTCGTCTGCTGTTCATATTTTATATGGAAACTTGAAATTCAATTTGAAGGTTTCTACTTGCCATTCCTGCTCTTAAACAATTCAAGGCAAGTTTGCTCTTAGCCAACTAGCTTACTTATTGTTGGCTTTTCAAGTGAGTGGGTTAGATCCTATTTGTAAGTTTGTGTGAGTATGAGTGTGTGTGTGTGTGTGTGTGTGTGTGTGTGTGTGTGTGTGTGTGTGTGTGTGTGTGTGTGTGTGTGTGTGTGTGTGTGTGTGTGTGTGTGTGTGTGTGTGTGTGTGTGTGTGTATATTTGGGCATACCAATTTGACCTTAGACATTTCTAGTGCATATACGAGTATGTATAATAGATTACTTTCTTTTGAAAATTCAAAAGTATATTTTCATAAATTTATGATACATTGTACACATGAGAATGCACAGCTGTGCGCTAGATTTCAACTTTCACTTTTTTGAGGAATGCACAGCTGTGTGCTAGATTTCAACTCTCACTTTTTAAAACAATTGATATTATTATTGATAGTATATAACATACTATATACCGTATGTATATAAGCAATGCATTACGTATACGCACCGTCAACTTCGCGTCGTCGACGCCCATTTTGATTGCTCTCCTTTCCATTCATTGGCATAACTGAAAGCATACCAAATACAACAAAAAATTATTGTATATTTTTAACGTAAAAACGAAAAAAAAAAAAAAAAACACTAAATATATAATTTATAAATCCACAAAAATCAAAATCATTAAAAAATTATAGAACATCATAAATTTAATATTTATGAAGTACTTTCTTTATTTCTAGATTCCACTATCACTAACTCGTTTGTTTGGTTATATTTCGATTTTTCTTTTTTTTTTATTGTACAAACTTTAGATTTGAGCTATTTTTGCGTCTATGGACTTTGCTTACCGGTCAACAACTGAAATGCGCTACTGCTACTGCCATGCGTTGGAGCACCTGTAAAGGCATTGAATTTAGGACAGACCAACAGTTTCCTTTGCATTTTGTATGGACTGAGTAATTACGTCCGTTTCATTGTTGCCGGTATTTTCGATGTTGCTATTAACGCTCGTTGATTCCTTTCTTTATATTTTCCGTGTATTGAGTACAAAAACAAAAATAAAGCTTAAATAAATAAAGTTTATGGCACACTGGGGTTTTCGGTATTTGCTCTTTTTCTATGCGTCATATTAAAGTAAATAAAAAAACAATTGAATTAGCAGCACTTTGCTACTTTCCTTTACATATTATTTCAATACTGAGCAAATGTTTTGAAGTAATAAAACTATTAAAGCCAAGCTAATGGTTCAGCTAAATTTCAGTTGAAAGTTTTTTGATTAATACTATATTTGCTCGCAAGCCTTTATCTGGTAGTATACTTCAAGTAAAGATATTTGTAATTATGATTATACCTGCTTAAAACTTACATTCAGGAACTTAATATCTGTTCGAATTTGAAGAAATTTGTTTAGTCTTGTTAATACAACCGAATTGACGTGCGTATTTGTTAATCAAATCTCTTTTAGTCTGTTTCCGGTTGCTTTCAATTCTCTAACTTTTTGTCTGGCAAAATGGGTTAAAAGCTGGAAACAAGAAAATGCTATATTATACCCTGTACACACCATACTTTTTCGAGACGTTGTCTTGACTCAAAATGTCAAAAAGAAAACCACTGATTCATCGTCTGCTTGATCGCTGATGTGCATAACTTCAAACACTTCTTCGAAGTCTGGCTGTCTTTCATATCTGCTTTCAACGGTCGTCAAACACAAACATAATGGGCAAGATTGGGTACTTCAAATCAATATAATTCGAAATTCAAATGTCGCTGACTTATCAATTTGACCTCGTAGGCTAAAAAATTTTTGGAGCAAAAGAAGGCATACTATAATAGTATAGCAAACATTTCAAAAAAGTTTCCAACTGAATTTTTATATTTATACTTTTACTTGTAGCAGTGCTGTACCTAGAGAGTTTAGTTTGTATAAGTCTTCTCTATATCATAGAGACTTTATAGTTATAATGACCCAATTGCATCAAAATAATGCATTTTTTTTTTCAAATAATATTATTAAAGCAAAGGTACAACAGATTCAGAAGAAGCAGCTGAAAACAAACATAACTTAGCGAAGTTGGACATTTACAAGAAATTGTAGACTTTTTATCCCACTGCTCTAAAGAGGGCTGTGTTCAACTTCATTCAATTACACTAAATTAATAAGATATTTGTATTTATGTAAAACCATGTTTTTATTAACTGTACCCATAGGATAAAAGGGTATACTAAATTATACCATTAACTGTATATATTCTTCATATGAAGCATATGAAGCTGCGTTGATACAGTCATGTCCGTCCGTATATCTGTCTGAGAAAAAAGATCTCTGACAAAAGAAAACTTTGAGAAACTAAACTCACGATATAAATGCTCTAGATACCGCACTGCTAACTTCAAATTTCATAATTCGCAACCACTTTAGTTAAGTACTAGCTGATACCCGGCGCGTTTCTGCCGTTCCACCTGCCTCTCCTTCCCGCTGCCACTCTTTCCCTGCCATTCCCCCTTTAGCTGACCATCTTTACAATGTAGTATGCATTCGTTTTGGATATTTAATACGATCTGTAACTCATTGATCAAATCGGTTTTTAAAGTAGGGCCCATGTTTGATCGCAAAGAAAGTTGGTCCGCATCAGAAATGAAATATATGAAACCCTTCGCACATGCATTGATTATGCTGAGATCATATCTATAACAAGAAAAACCGCTAATATCGGAAACACCGAATCTTTAATACCGTTCTCACGAAAATTCAAATCTCACATCTACAATGAAAAAAAAAATTGGAATAATTAAAAACTCAAACGTGAGCTGTATGTTTGTATGGCGGCGGCACACCCTCCAAAAGAAACCACCATATCAAATATTAAGTAGTTATTGATATTGAAAAGATCTCTGACAAAAGAAAACTTTGAGAAACTAAACTCACGATATAAATGCTCTAGATACCGCACTGCTAACTTCAAATTTCATAATTCGCAACCACTTTAGTTAAGTACTAGCTGATACCCGGCGCGTTTCTGCCGTTCCACCTGCCTCTCCTTCCCGCTGCCACTCTTTCCCTGCCATTCCCCCTTTAGCTGACCATCTTTACAATGTAGTATGCATTCGTTTTGGATATTTAATACGATCTGTAACTCATTGATCAAATCGGTTTTTAAAGTAGGGCCCATATTTGATCGCAAAGAAAGTTGGTCCGCATCAGAAATGAAATATATCTGTAAAAATTTCGGGCTTTGACCTGTTGTAGGAAGAAGACTGCCAATTAAATGATAAATCTGGCCCTCTATCTTAAAAGTAGGCATAAAGTTTCCTTCGCGAATTTTTTTGGCACCGAACGACGTCATCTGAAATAGTGTACTATATTTACGTATAGTGTTTAAAAAATGCGTAGAATACGGATGATCACTTGTCAAGAGACTTTTTACAGGTTGTGGTGACTTTTCAATATCAGGGAGAATCACAATTGCTCTTTGGCTGGCAAGCCGCTGCGAATGTTCGTTGCTAGACTCCCTATCACGTATTTCTGACATATTCTGTCTATGGTTAGCCAGTCGCTGAGACCTTTCGGTGCTAGACTCTCTAGCACGCGCTTTCAATCTTCTCTTTAACTCGCCAGGCGCTGTGCTAATTCGGCGTACTATAGCCGCTCTTGCCTGGGATGTATGTGTAGATAGTTGTGATTTTCTTTTAGGCATACTGAAGTTATTTTTTCAGAACTTTTTATGAAAACAATAAGACGTAAGTCGTAAGTACATATATATCTATTAACACATAATCAAAAGCCTACCTATTTAAATAATTTAATAAAATAAAAATTTAAATAAAAATTAAATAAATACTAAAATCGCGTTAATTTAATGTGTATATCGTCATATTTATTATAGCCTATGTTAGTCACAAATAACGTGGCTTTCTATTGGTAAAAGAATTTTCAAATCGGTTCAGTAGTTCCAGAGATTACCTCCTACAATGTCACAAACTTTACCTCTTTATAATATTAGTATAGATACATACCTTGATTTGCCCCAAAAATTGTTTAGCCTACTTTCTAATATATTTGATAGAGAGCAAAATTTGTAGGCAAGTCAAGACCTACTAAAAATAGAATAGTTCGTGTACAATGTACAGGGTATAATATAGTCGAGAACATCGACTATAGCTTGATGAAAGTTTATCTACATATAAACAGGCAATTGTAAAACGTTCACATCTTTTTTAACCCCTTCAAACACAACATATACGCTTGATATTTTGATGTTGGAAAGGTTGTGAAGAGCACCTGGGACGAATGTAATTTGTTTCTAAAATATTACGTCTATGGTAGGTAAAAATAGGTAAAGCCTTGGCTAATCACAAAGACCTGAAATTAATAACATAAATATTTAAAACAAAAATGCGAAAGAGTGGATACAAAGAACCAACCAAAATGTTTCATAATTGCATAAATGCGCATTAATTATTGAAAATAAATTGATCACTTGATACCGCTCTCTTTGTGGGGGGCCTTGCTTTAGAGCAGAGCTGTCGAAAAGGAGAGCACCCAATGTGTGACTGTATGTGTCAGCTTTGCACTGCGCGAAATTTTATGCGAATATTTCTGAGTCATAATGCGTACAGTGTGCCAAAATACAACGTAACTAATTACAACGTAACTAACAAACAAAAGACAAAAGGTCGAAGTTCGAAGCTCTAATACCATTCACAAGAAATTTCACATAAACATGGTTGGCGGGCTTGTATAGAGGCTACCGTAAACCCGCCCATTAGCATATCTGTGTGAAAGGACCACCACATCGAATTCCAGGCTGATATTGGCTTAAATTTTTCATGCAACAGCATAAAAGGGGTCGGCGGGTTTATATGGGGCTACCCCCAAAAAGTGGGCGAGAGATGCCTATTAGGATATTATTGTCACGCGGCTATTTATAAAAAGCCACCATATCAAATTTCAAGCTGCTGTTGTCCTAAATAAAGAAGTTTAGCATACAAAAGCACAATATTCAGTGATGAAATTGTGTCGGAGCTACCAGTCAATCAGAAATATTTATTTGACGAATAAATCTATGCCATTTAAAATTACCATGGCGGCTCCTTCTGTTTCATATATGGATTGTAGGCTTCTGATCATGTAGAGATTTATTCACTAAGCCCATGTTTGGCATGGACAGCTTTTTGAGTTTCAAAAATGAACTCCAATTTTTATAATATTTTTAGATGATCTCCAAACGTTGTAGCAGCGTGATTTATTCATAGTGAAATATCGAACTTTACGGAACACTATATGCTATTGATAATGGCCTGGTCACACGGTCATATATTTTCGTGTCATGTTATCTGATTTGTGTTTAACGCGACTGTCAAAATATCACATAAAAATAGTACTTTGTGGTCAAACGAGGCGCATGCAATTTGACAGCTACATATTCAGTGTTAACCAGTGGCGTCAGTTCGCATTTACAATACTAGTCTAAAATAAATAAAACCGTGAAAATTTGTGATATATTAGCAATTTACACAGCTTATTAGTAAAATTCAAATAAAAAGCAAAACAGCAGAAGAGAAAATGCGAAAAACTTTTGGTGTAGGACCAACAAGTGCAGAGAAAGAAGTAAAACAGCTAAGGTTTACTTTTTGCGTGTTTAAAAACACTGATTACTAATTTTTGCAACACTTTACAATACTATTAACAAAATTACACAAATTTCTTATAGACACGGAGCTATTTCCAAAAATGTCGCGCGATATTGCTGACGAGATATATTTTTTCATGTTTACACGAGGGGGCGCGACTATCATAGCAACATGACATGTAGTTATAAGACCGTGTGACCAGGCCATAAACAAATATGGACACCAGGAGCCGTCAAACTGCAGACATCCCTACTAATATACCCGATACTACATATTCTCATTTTCTTATGTTTACGGACCGCTTATTACATAAGGAGATCTTACATATTTCATATCCAAAGTACTGGACGTACAGTGTACAAGGTTTACACTGCATATATGGAGTTTAGGTAGATAGAAACTCTTATAAATTATTTGCAATAAAATAATTTTTCTAAAGATTTAAAAACCCTTCGCACATGCATTGATTATGCTGAGATCATATCTATAACAAGAAAAACCGCTAATATCGGAAACACCGAATCTTTAATACCGTTCTCACGAAAATTCAAATCTCACATCTACAATGAAAAAAAAAATTGGAATAATTAAAAACTCAAACGTGAGCTGTTGGTTTGTATGGCGGCGGCACACCCTCCAAAAGAAACCACCATATCAAATATTAAGTAGTTATTGATTGTAATATAAAATGCTTTATACAAAAAGACAAAACGATTCGTACTAAATTTCCTGGACTAAAGTCCAAACCGGTATCTATTTATAAATCAAGCGCGGAAATACTTAGTATAAAATTCTTGAAATAAGTATAAAAATCTAATTCTAAGAACAAATCTGTACTCAAGTCAAGTACAAAGGCTCAGAGTGTCAAATAATCACTTTTTGACTTGAAGTAAGTGGAAATTTGTTAAATCAATCTCTGAGAGGAGAAAAAATGCCTGAGAGGAAAATATAATTTTTCCATGGTTCAATGACTGGTTCCTCCACCAACAAAATTATATTAGAGTTCTCTAAAAATAAAAAAAAAAAATTTGTTTTTACTTCATTGAGCCCTTTTGCATTCAAATCAATCCATTTTTTTTCTTAAATCAAGCTCAATAGAGCTTGAAGATGACTAAATTTAAGAACTTCTGGTTTGAAAAAAAAGTTCTTGAACCAATAATTATGCACTCCATTTAAGAAAATCCGTACACAACATACTTTTGAAATTGTTATGGATCAATTCAAGTCCTGGATTTTTATCAGTGTAAAAACGCAAACGTGGTGGTCTTTTTGGGAGTACTCCTAATCGGGTTGGACAGCTTCAGTCCATAAAAAACTATAATAAATCAGTTTTTCATACAAAAAAAAAACAAAATTGTGCGGAGGGTTTGTATGGTTCTACTGGGTCTTTGAAACTATACAAAGGATTAAGTCTACGAGGATGGTTCAAAAACGATTCCTGCTTGAAACGGAACATAACATTACATTACCATCCGATCTCAATTCTCCAAATATCATCGGAAATATGGTCAAAACAGACGAGTTGCTGCAGGACAGTCATGGTGAACACATCCGGGAAAATAAGTTTCCATAAATTATCTTTTGTATAGCCATTCGAACGCAATCTTCAAAAGCAAAATTGTTGCATTTAGAGAGAGAGAGAGTAATACACAGCATTATCAAGGGTCTTCATTTTATCCGGTGAAACTTACCGTTTAATGTGCCGACTTTTTTCGAAACGAGAATTACAAGACGGTAACTGTCAGCGGCGAACTTGTTTTTTGGCTTCAATTGTATGACATGGACCTGGACGACATGTGATTCCAACAAGATGACGCAACATGTCACACATTAGGTATAACATTGGAGTTGTTCCAAGAAAAGTTCTCAGAACGTGTTATTTCCAGAAAAGGCGATGTGCAATGGCCACCAAGATCGTACAATTTAATGCCCTTCGACTTTCGTCTCTTGGGCTACATATATTTAATATACCATTCAAACTTAGTGTAAAGAGTATAAAAATTCAATATTTTTAAGATCTTATTTGTCCGTAGGTATTTTAAAGAATAAAGAAAAATAATAATTCCATTAAGTGCAGAAATGTTGACATTTCCATTTCTCATTATACGTCCGTCTCTCTTTCACATCATGACATATCTCGAAGCGGAAGTGCTGAGGAAATCGCACATTTTGTGACATTTTGAAAACCATAAAAACCACAAACTTATACAATTTTGCTCGTATATCCAATTTAAACAGCAATAAATCGAGAACACGCTACTTGTTGATACCAGAGAACTTTTGGAGTAGCTAGCAGCAGAAGTGTAAGGAAGCGCTTCTTGTAAATTGACTCCGCTGCGTGTAACTTTTTTTGTCTGCGACAATGCGACAAATTTCTTTGCTGACACTTTTACTTGCAAAACTTTTGGCGCGACACGCAAAAGTCAACTTTCGGAGAAGTTCTTGAGTCTGATTCGATGCGACAGAATATTGCGTGCGTTTTGCCATAAACTCAAATTTATTTATTTTATATTATTTTTTTTTCTGCTTTAATTTAGTGTAAAAGTAAATAAAAGTTAATTTGTTCAATTAGGCGTACACTCAAGTCAATATAGGTCGCTTTCGATTCACAAAATTTTGATATGATTTATAGCGCTTTAATGCAGATAGAGGCCAAAGTCGATATTTTGTGTTGTATGAATTATACAAAGGAAAGCATTTCTTCAGAACGAAGTGAAATGGAATGAAAATATCAAGGACATTTGTAGCTACTTATTTGCTTCTCCCCGCAGTACTCAATTAGCTTTTAATTACAATATTGTTGTTTTGATTGACTCACCTTTTGGCGGCGACGAATGATAGTATAAACCTTGAAACCTTCTGCGTCGTTTCGGTGGCATTTTCTGTTGCGTTATATTGCAGTAGTTGTCCTTATCCTCGTTGTCGTTGTCGTTGCGGTGTCCTTGCTACTAGCGGCTGCAGTGTTCGCCTCGCTGTCCGGCATGTGACTGGAAGCGTATTGACGCGCTTATCATATTATAACATCGAATTCAATTTTTTTAAACACTAACTGCGCATATTCTAAACTATTCTTTTTTTTGCAATTTTATTATTTAAACATGTACCACACTCTGTACAAGTATTTAGTTTATCGTAGTTTTCTAGAGTCCTATGGAAATTCCGACTTTGTCGTTATTGTTTAACGACTCCATTGCAATTGCTTTGGTCTATTTATGCTAAATTACACTTTGCAATGTTTAAGTTAAATTTTTTATAGTATTTTTTATTACATTCGGCGTAATTTGCACTATCTATAGAGTTAGAAAGCTGAAAAAAACAGTTAACTTCGCACATCACTCATTCACCATGGTGTTCGAGGCTCCTAATGACAGCCGTCCGTTTACTTTAAAGGTTCAACGACGTCTGCTGATGTCCGGCTACGCTATATATTTTTTTCACGTCACTTATTGTCAATTTGATTTTAATGACAGCGCATGTTGCATGAAAAAAACGGGTAGGGTAAGTTAGCAGCGGTTTGATAAAACTTTAGCTTTAAAGGACACTATGAATGAAACCACAGTTATCCAAGAATCGCGTGCAAGCATAAAAAATAAAAATTGACCTGTTTGCCGTTTCGCTCGTACCAAGTTTTTTTTTTTTTTAATTTTTGTTTTGCTACACAAAAGGTAATTTTTTTTTAAAATTAATTTATAATGAGCTTCCACTCGAGCTCGGGGAAAACATGTGATTCACTTTAAAGTTTTCAACATTTAAACAATCCGGAAAACGAGTATGTGAAATTGTAGCGTCAGTGGAGCTACTCTATTAAGTGATCAAACAAGTGAAGATAAAAAAAATCTTACTATACAAAAATGCAATTTTGGAATCAAGCGTAAAATAAAAAAATATAAAATATTTATATTTGGAGAAAGAACAAACTCAAAAATTGTTTAGATTTGTAGAGTACCATTCTTAATCAAAAAAAAAAATTATGCAACCCTTTATTAATTGCATAAGTTAGGTTAGGTTATAATGGTAAGTATATAAATGCTTCACTTAGGCCTAGTTGTTGCATTGTGGTACCATTATCATAGACAACTCGTGGAGTGAACCACTTTGAGGATTTAACAAACTTCAGAAAATAACTCTAGTTGATTTCTGATAACTGTACTAGATGAAAATGTACTCTCAGACAGACTAGTCTTCTTCTACTTAATGTCGGACAAGTGCACATGGTGTGCTGAACTGAATCCTCCTCCGCGTACCCAAAGGGACAATGGTATATCAAATTTGTGCGAATGTATGTAACATACAGAAAGCTCTATAAAGTGTATATATTCTTGATCAGCATCCGAAACTAAGTCGATTTAGCCATGTACATCCGTCCAAGAATTATTTACTACACTCAATATAAACTTTAAATCTGATGTAATGGATTTGTATGGACCACCCCTCCACATTCTTTTGTTTTTTATCTTGTCATCAAATATTGCTTTCAATAAACTAAATTAAAAGTAGGTTAAACTGTTTTTAAAATTATAACAACTACGTTAAAAACATTGCCAGCCAAATTTTGATTTTTTACCATTGCGGTAAAACGGTTGCGAGTTATAAGATTTGAAGTTATTCTTGTAACAGTACGGCACAGACAGACATAGGTAGATCGAGTCGTTTTGTCGTGGTTATCACGAATATGGGGTCGTCGATGCTTCGTTCGTTATTTTGCATAAATTTTGAGAGCTAAACTAACCCAAAATAGCCCGCTTACATATATTTTCGAGCAGGGTGCACAATTGATTGTTAAATTTACACGGTGGAAGTCTTTCGACGTATAGAGTGAGGGTCATTTTAATGATTTTAAGACTCCGCGCAACACAATATACTTATTAATTCATATAAGTAAGAGCTGGAGATTCCCAACAATATTATACACTGCACAGCAAAAAGCAGTAGTTTGAATGAATCAAAATCTATATTACTTTTTATCAACTTTTTTCAGAATTTGTATTGCTGCTCATATTCACAATGCATAACAATTGTTTGGGCAGAGTATAAACATTTAATACAGCATTTCCACCTACATATCACTGTGGATGGTAGTCCACGCAAGTGACGAAAGCCCATCTCAGTGTGGCTGCTGCACGAGCACTAAATTATACGTTTTTACTGGTAAGTCCGATCGAAACGTGTTACATACCATTAAAAAGGTCTTAAAACATACTTTCAGAAAATGTTAAAACAAATAATATCGGATCACCCCAATCCGAAATACACGTGGTTGAAATATACCATCCCCTAGTGGTATTGGGGCTCGTAGGGGGCTATCACCTCAAACTTATTTTTTATTTATTATTGACGCCGAGACGAGTAGAATGAGCCCAAGATCAATCACAATCGGTCCACCCACTCAAAAGTTATGAATTTTGGAAATTTTTGACGAGTTGATGAAATAGTTTGTGTGTTTGTTTGCTTGAATCCTTTAGAAAACCAAAATTTTTTTGATACAGGATATTAGTACACAAAAAACTAAGCAACTTTTGTTCTACAACTTTTTTCAAAATGGCGGATTTTAGCGGGAAAAGCTCAAAAAAAGCTTTAACTTCAATTGGTTACTGTGGTCAAACGACTTAATATTCGAATACCTTTCGATGAAAGCTAGTAAATTAATGCTAGCATGGTGCTGTACAAAACTTACTTAAAAAACTATAGGTCAAAATAAATTTTGAAAGGTACATTTTGCGATTTTGCCGAAAAATGAAACCAAGTTTTTGTGCTCATATTTGGAGTGAGATCGAGCAAATTTTGATATATTATACTTTGCTGTGAAAATTCCGTGAGCCGAGATATAACATCGCAAATATCAGAGTGTGTAAAATTAGTTATTTTTCCTAATGCGTCATACTAATGGCTGTTACTGTTAAGCTGCTGTTACTGTTAAGCTGCTGTGACTGTTACGCAGCGTTAACATAAACTTTTTAAACTATAAAATACAGCTCTTTTACTAGGGCATCAATTTATTTCTCTACTCAAGAATATTCTTGAAAATTCACCACTACTTCGCAACATGAAGAACGCTTAATTACATATTACAATCGATTCCAACCACACAACTGAAAAATATAAATATATCGTCACAAAATGTATATCAGTAGTTTTGTGTGTTGCAAGTATGCTTTCGTCACTTCATTTTTACCTCGTCAAGAGGTTTTTTTATTTGATTAATTATTACACGTCATCACACAAATCGGAAATTCATCGCACACTAATCTAGTTTTACTCTAGTTGCTGTCATATGTCATATGGCATATGTCAGCTGGTTAGCTTTTGACCACAAATGTAAACAAACATAAGGAAATCGATTTTTAGTTCGAAACAAGAAAATAAAATATATACTAATACCAATAAGCAAGTCAATTGAATGATATTTCCAATTAGCAATTCTATGTTAAAAAAGTGAACATACATTAACTTCGGTGAAAGCGAAACTGTAGCACTCTACAGTATACTTTGCGATTCTTTCCTTCCTACTCATACAGTCAGTCTATAGGTTTCAAATCGGTCTGGCTAACCTCTAAAAGAGTAGTTGTACAGTTTATTAAATGTTCAAGGTCTCATTTAATGTGTTACAAACTCTTTGTCAAAAGTGTACAAACTACTATTAGAGACTAAGTTCAAAAACAAACACGTGTCCTTCCCTCTCACTTAGTCACTTGCAAAAATTAGTAATTTATATGCTGAATTTTTGTTCTTGTTATTATTGACAGTATTGTATTGTCAAAATTGTCAATTGCGTGTTAAAGAACTAAAAATTCAGAATGAAAAGTCACTTGACACAATTTTATTTCGATTACGATGATGTCTTATGTGGGAGAACGATTCTAGTATGTAGCCGCCACCGAATTGCGTGAGTAGTAGAAGTAAGTGATTGCTTAAAATTTGACCTAATTTCTTTGTTACCCTGTTATTGAACTATAAATTTGAATAATTACTTTCTTTCAATTAATAAATATTTTCCGTTGCATTACTCTAGGCAGAACAGCATAAACGCTTCAACATAATTTTTTTTGTTATACATAGAGTGACCTAACTATAACCTATAATCATGAAAGATAAGGATATATTAAGATAGTGAAATGTATGTAGCAGTCAAAGGAGACGTTCTTTTGAATAGGAATAAAAGTTAAATCGAGATAACCAAGTAAGTTTGTTTGGACATACCTTTACCCTCTTCGTCTGTCTAAAAGTCGAGATCTCATAGAGTATATAGCTTTAGGCCTGCACAGATAAACTCAATGAAATAAATGAATCCACATATTTATGAGAATTACCGCGGCCGTCCATAAAAAAACCGCTACATCCAATTTCAAGCAAATATTGACTTTAATAAAGAATGTTTTTATACATAAACACAAAAATAGGCAGTGGGTTTGTATGAGGCTTGCACATAATGTGGAGGGTGGGATCATACCCATTGATGTATATATGAAGGGTCCATCCATTAGAAGCTACTATATCAATTATTAAGTTGTTAAAAAAGAATTTCATACAAATGTTCAATAGCGGGGGGTTTGTATGGAGGCTAACTCAAAAAGTGGGCGTGGCGTGTCAATATGGATACTGTATTTGACTGCAATAAGAAAAGTCTATGTGCCGATTTGGAACTAGATACCATTAAAATTGGTCCCAAAAAAAAGCGCAACAACATCCAGACGGACATGGATGGACATAGACTCATCTCGCCAAGCTGATCAAGAATATATATATAATTTATGGGGTCTCCGATGCTTCCTTTACAATGATAAACTGATAATATCATTTCACACTATGTGTGAATGGTATAAAAATATTTGTAAAATCTAACAACCAAAGTTGTTAGAGCCTAACACTAAAAGTGAGCGTGACACGCCCCTTGACAATGATGCGAAGCGTCCATCTATATAAAACCACCATGTGAAATGTCAAGTTGATTTTGCCGGAAATGATAAAGTTTTTCATGAAATGTCCCAAAAGTGGGTGGTGGGTTTGTATGGGACTGCCCATAAAATGGAGAAATCCATTTATGTATATGTGGGGCGATCGTCCATACTAATACACTATATTCATTTTTAAGTTGATATTTACTGTAATAAGAAAGACTTCATACAAAATTCAAAAATTTGTATGAAGTTTCTATGGGGACTACCCCTAAAATTTTGATATTATATTAAACTACAATCAAAAGAAATATATATGCCGAAATATAACCGGGTACCGTAAATATGTGTGCCTAAAAAAATGCGCAACAACATCCAGGCAGACGGATGAACGGACATGACTAGATCGACTCGTCTCGTCGAGCTGATTAAGAATATATAGACTTTATTGGGTCTACGATGCCTCCTTTAATGCGTTACAATCTTTTAGACAAACTGATAATACCATTTCACACTATGCGTGAATGGTACTATAATAAAAATAATTTAATTATTTACATTAATTTAAAAAATTTCCGGCTAGCCGGCTTTGGAAAGTGTGCCTGATGCAATGACACCCACAAAATTTAATAAACTCAATCTGCATATGGATAAGGAAAATCTAAATATCCAAGTTTGGTGTTTTTATCGCTTATAGTCTCTGAGATCTGCGGTTTCATAAAACCAGATAGATAGACGGACGCACGAACATTGCTAAATCAACTCAGATTCAGTTGCTGTTCAAGAATATATATTCTTCATGGGGTCTAACAAGCCATCTTCCGCATGTTAAAACCATTCATACAAACTTATTATATCATTGTCCCGTTGGGTACAGGATATAACTATCAAATTAAATGTATTTGTGTGAAGAGAATTTAAGCTATCATACCACCTAAATCTAATATTCTTCTTTTTCAAATTTGTTTGTTGTCAATGTAAATTTGATTACGAGTGTGTATTTATTTCATAAGCATTATAATAATTAATTTAATTAACGAATCACTTTCACTGCACGTGTCTAGAAAAGTAATTGGCAAGTTTGTATGCATCGTTATTACGTAGTACATTAAAAATTTGTACACTAGCTATAGACTTGAACATCATCAAAAGTGCATTAAACTCTATGCCACTGCAGCTTTAAAATATACAATAACACAAAAGGTAAAGTTACGGCTCTGCATGTGACCCTGTCGGTGGTCAACGTTCGACCTCAAGTGGCATTGCACTCACAAACTGAACTGAATGAAAACTACACTGTAACGTTGCCAATATGTAAATTCGAGCGACTTGAAACGATTTTTTCAATGCTTGAAATTTTCCACTGTGGCTTTTCTTGCGCGACATGTGAAACGTACGCCTCGCGTATCCTTTGTTGACTGTGGCACACTCAGTGCGATGTAGGTGTTTTATCTATTTTTTTTTTCTTGTGTTTTCTATAGGCTTCAATTTAGTCGCAGCTGTTGTAGTACGTCTTTCAGTGCGCTAGTTTTATTCAGTTACAGTTACACATATAGATACACGCATACATAGAATCCTTCAAATGACAGCAATCACTCATACACACACACAGATAAAGCTGCTATATTGGTTTATTGCTTGTTGTTATTGGCTTTTATTTTTTTCATTTTTTTTTTTTTTTATAGGTCCTAATGGAATTTGTTTGATTTGCATGCAAGTCAACTGCTGGCTTGATAGGAACTAATACTATCCGACCCGTTAGTCTTTAGTAGACTACTTTCGCGCGCACGACAGAACGAGCCATGCCGATTCTCTTTCGGCGGTGCGCGCAAGGTAGCAAAATGTGTTGCTTACTTTTATGCGATATTTAAATATTCCGTGTGTTCACTTTAATTAATTTTTTAATAAATATTTTGGGCATTTAGAAAATAATTTTATGAAAATCGTTCATGAGTTTAAGCAAAATATGTTATTTTATTATGGGCAACCATTATACAAATTTTATTACAATACGATACCATGAAGCGATTAGATTAGTTGTACATAATATA
>JAWNNQ010000852.1:0-15000 GCA_035044765.1 Leucophenga montana | reverse complement strand
AGCTAATATGTGATTGCTGCAATGGGATATTATCCTCGCCAAATTCCAAACACTTGCCGTTCACACAATAACGCTCCTCCGTATTGGAACATTTGGTGCCAAGCGGAAAGTGTCCATATTTGCCGTTGACTAAATAATAACGATACTTAATATATTCATCTTGACAGCCGACACGACAGCTCCGATCTGGCTCATCGATGCTAGCAGCAATTTGTGTGCCATGACCGGATAAACCGCGCACCTTTAGTTTGTAACGCGCACAGGTATTCTCAGCGAATTCAGTAGCTGTCAGCAGACGCTCACAGGGGCGTACATGGTGCGTACAGAGTTGTATATTATTGGCGGATGTCAAACGTGAGCTGACCACTTGTACTCCCTTCGACTTGTCCATGCAGCTAGAGTGGCAGCCCGATTTGACAACCCATTCTGCTTCGGCATTTGTAGCAATTAAGGAAGCTGCACCTAATGGTGATGGAGCAGATGTGGTGTGCTGCTCATTCAGATTATATTTGTTGTATTTGCTCCAATTTTGATAGGGCTCCGACTTGCGTTTATAGGGACCTTGATTTTGACGCTCATGTTCCTGATAGCTGCGCACAGCAACCTCTGAGAAATGAAAATTAAAGTAAAAATCAAGTATATTTTAATGAATCTCTTACCATTCTCATAACGACTTCGCACAGTAGTCGGTCCATAGATGCCTCCCACAGCATTGTTGTAATTATAATTATTTTGTTCATGTTCACCATAGCGTTTGTAGCTTGTAGGATTGTTCTTATTATAATAGTTATTATATTGTTTACTCTCCATTTCCACAGAACCAGCGTTTTGCACCGGTGTTGCTGTGCGATATTGACAGTAATTATTATCGATCTTATAGTAGTTTTTCGTTGAATTATCACAGGAGAATATCTCGCAATGTCCAGATATGCAATATGCTACATCACCGATAACATGTTGCTTTGCGCGACAAGTGGTGCCATCGGGAAAGGTCCAGCGACGTGACTTAGTTCCATTTGATTTGGTTTTACAGAAAACTTTGCACGATTCCTCTGGAAAATAAAAGAAATAAAACGGATTTTAATTTCATCTAATAAAATGCTGAGATATATATAGTAGTATACAAACCAATATCGCCCACAATCTGACGTCCTTCGCCGGTCAGTTCCATATCCAAAGTTTGCGCTTTCTTACAGACCTGCGTTGCAAAATTTTCTATGGTTTGCATGGGTACACTAAAACACTGCTTAGCTATGCAAGATTCAAACTTGCGATCACGTCCCATACAACGTTGCCTATAGTTTAGACAACTGCGATTGTAGGTGCGTAAACCAGTGCTGCCCTCGCTGAGACGTTTCGAGGCACCATATAGACAGCCAGATTCACATACGCTCGCCTCGCCCCAATCGCTCCAACTGGCTGTATTGTGTTCGGTTATCTTATTGCTGTGATTATATTCATGTAACAGCTGACCCATTTTACTTGATTCAACAAAACTGGACTTATCATAATTGGGTTTGGACAGGCTATTCAATTGTTTTGAGCTGCTGTGTGCCGCCTCGGCGACTGGAGGACGTACCACGCAAATACCACTACGACACCACTGCAATATAGGTATAATATCATTTATGCGCATTAAAATATGTTTAATACCTACCATGCTTTCGCCACACTCCGTACCCTCAAGCGCTGGATGCGATGTCCATGTATAACGATCACGTTGGCAATGTAAATCGCGACAGATATCCGATTTTGACTGTATGGGGGCACGCACCGAATTGCGTCCATACTTCAGCATACATTGCTGATTTGCATCGAACCGCTCCCCTGGTAACATTCCCTCAGCTGAGTGATCAAGATGCTCCTTGAATTGACCACGATCGAGCAGACAACGAGATTGTGTAGTGCTGCAGTTGCCAAAAGTATAGGAAAACAAGAAAAAAAAGTTTACTTCAGTGAACCCATAGCTGTAACACCATCAAACCAACACAAAGAAAACAAATTTTTTTTTGGTGGAACGTGAAACCTTAATATGGGCGAGACTTTTATGTGAAGTGTCTGTCAATAAGAAACTACCACATCGATTGTTAAGTTGTATTTATTAAATAAAAATAGAAAAGTGTTTCATACAAAAAAGTTGGCGATAGGTTTTTATGAGGGCTACCCATAAAAATGCACACGGATACTCGACGTGCATAGGACAAAATAAGCCTCTATACCGTTTAAGGCGAAAATTTATTGGAATTTATCCGTTTTTGTATGTTCTACATTTTTTTAATGTACATTTTAATACATTTTTAATAATACTGTACCCAACCGACACAGAAAGGAACGTTCGCTAAAGAAACAACTATTCCAATAATTTTCGAATCAACATAATTCGCAAAAAGTTCTTAAAGGATTTGCTTTTAGTAAAATCGTTTTGTAAAAAGGTGGAGCTATGTTTAACATTATTTAGATTAACATTTATTCTATGAAAAGTTCAATTAGATTTAGATGGTCAAATATGTAAGGTAATAATTTTTTTTTTTTTTGTTTGGATTAATTAAATACAGAAAAGAAATCCAATTTGTATGCCTGGAACAAATATCGTAATATATATCATTAAAGATATTTAGTCGAAGGAAATGCTATTCGTAAAAGATTCATTAGCAACTGTCCTTATAGATAGTTTTGTGCGAAATCTCTTGTTAAAATTTTCATTATCGATATTATTTCCGAACGTTTGATCGGCTGAGTATTCGCATGACCGACGACAATTAAACAAATTGTGAATTAAAAATTTCCTTTGTAAACTGAGAAGCGCTTAGAATTCACTAAGCACAACCGTGATGAATTTATGTTGTTCTTCCATTTTGATTATATGAATTTCTTTCTCATATGTTCATGCCCTATTTAGACGATCACATACGAGTATATTATCACGATTTTCAAGTTCCATTTATTGCATTGAAAATAATTTCAAATCTCTTCAAAACTTTGTTACAATTTCAATTCTTTCTCACATACTATATGTGTTCATCTCAACAGGATTTCATTTTTGCCCTATTTTTGTTAATTTGAGTTTAAATATTAGCAAGCTAATAAACAAAAACATCGTGCCAAAACATGCGCCAATCATAATGAGAACAACATTCTATATCATATCGCTGTACTCCTTTTAATCCTCGCGACTATTCACAAATATCTGCTGTGATTAAACTCCCTGCAACATTGCTGTTCTTCTCTGTGAAAAGGAATCAAATAAGAAATATTATATTTGTAAATGGAATACATTTTTTTTATTCCCTGTGGCTAAAAGTTATTAAGTTTGTGCAAATATATATATATATTTAAATAATAAATAGTTGCAGCAACTCAAGACGTGGTAAACCCTATAAAGTATATTATTGATTAGCATTAATAGTCAGTGAAGTTGATATAGACATATCCGTCTGTCCGTCCGTACGCCTGTGTGACTGGATTTTTGAACAACGAGATTTGGGAGACTATCAGAGGTAGAGATTTCAAGTTTGGATATTCAGACTCTCCTTTTCTCTCTTCCGATAAAGTGTATTAAATGAAAATGCCAATCCCACTTTATTGGGCAGCCCCTATATAAACGTGGGCCCATTTTTAAGTTTTTGTAACAAATTTTTTTGGTTTTATTATTAATTATACTAGAACCGCCATATTTGCTGTATCTTTCGTAAATCCTACCGTAAATTTACCGCATAGGTCAAGGAAAAGCAACTGAGCTCAATAGAATTGCCATAAAGGACTACAGATTTCAGAACATCGTTCACCAGATTTGAATTCACCTGATTATTTTGTGAAGATATTTGAAGAGAAAGATTTATGTCTACAAAACTGATTCACTTTTAAGCCAACATACGCCATGAAATCGCAAACTCTCCCAAAACTGATGGGACAACGACGGACATTTGCCAAATTAGCACAAAATAAACAAATATTAAACTGGGCGAATCTACAACGGGCAAATTTCCTTACTCATTTCATTTTAACAATGGTAATTTATATTCAGACAGATTAAAATAAATACAAATAGGAAGTAAGCATGCGTGCATACACGACTACGAAATACCCTGCGCATAAATTTACTTTTATAGCAGATTTTGAAATTTTTCAACACAAAAGAAAAATTGTATGGAGATCCGAACTGTGTCAATTGTGAATAGGTATATTGAATATATTGGTATAAAAAAAAACTTATATGAAATTTGTAGTCTGTAGCTGGCATAAGATGAACCCCAATATTTTCTAAATATATTGGTATAAAGATCAGATCTTATTAACATCAACATTAAATTTAAAGTGTCTAACTTGGATAATAGTGAAGTTGGCTTTTTAAGCTACTCTATCTGTACAAAAGGATTGTATTAAAGTATTTTAAATAGAACCTTAAAAATTAGTAGTGAATTTGTATAAGAGCTACGTTTCGTAGTAGGCATGGCGCGATTGTCACCGTTTATACACAAGGACACAATGATTTTATATAGTATTCATATTCATATTGAATTTCCATCCATTATCTCAAACAAAAATACTACATTTAGAATATTACGGACGTGGATAGATCGGTTCCTTGTGTCTATCTTATGAAGAATACCTATGCGCCTAACCTATGAAGAATATCTATATACATAAGAAATCTTCTCCCTATTGATTCATTCATCAACGCACAGCCGACTACGGTAATGCTAGAGAACTGATATCTAGACAGTAGTTTCATTTTATGGTAAAAATAGATTACATTGCGATTTGCAGTTCGCATCAAAAGCGCAACACGTAAATTTCTACGGAACACTAAACATTAATTTCTTAGAATTCTTCAAACCCGATTTTAATATTGAAAATTATATCCCGGACTCGCTGGGAATAGCTACTAGTATATATAATATGTAGTTACACTATCTATGAATAGTTTTATATAATAAACTTAAGATTTACTAAAATGATAAACTTACTACAAGAATTCACTCAAATAGTTGCGTGAACACTTAGACCAAGTGATCTTGCCGCTACCAAGTGTTGGCGACATTATATGCAAACTGGGATCGCAACTATTCTCCTTAGTATCGTGTCGCATGCCCAGACTATAGCAGGAAAATTCAAAAATCAGACATTAATAAAGATTACATAAAGCGATAAAGCGTAAAAATAAAAATATTTTAACCTACTTATGTCCAATTTCATGCGCTACCACAAAAACGCTCTCAAAATGTTTGCCTTCGTTTATGGTACACGATGATGTAGTGGTACACATGCCAGCAACGGGTGCGAGACCGACAACTTGACTGATTACTTTACCATTCTTGCCGACCACATATAGATCAAGACCTAGCAGAGAATTTCAAATTAGACGATTGTTCTCTTCTTATGTATATATTGTATGTATTTGAATGACTCACCTGTCAATATCACCGCATGATCATAATGCAGGGTATCCTCATCCGATGTTGGATTGAAGCCTTTTTGCCATATACAAAAGTTGCTTAAATAAGTATCTATATCACTGGAACGACGGAGATCAGGTGGATCTTTTTTAAAGATTTCCAAGCGTTTCAGCACAAAATTTATACGCCTACCAAGCGTTGGATGATGATAGAGTAGTTGTACTCCGTTTATCATAGCCAAAACAAAGCGTATAAGTTGAGATTCGGTGTCCTTTGGAAAATTCTTCTCCATATGGCGATAAAGATCGCTGTCGACAAAAATTGCTGTTTCAATATGCAACTCGTAGGGTATCTTCCAATTGGCCGGGGGTATGTGACGTCTTTGACGTTGATGTTTATATTTAAGTTCAAGATGTTTTTGATGATGTTTATAATGTTGATGTTGATGAGCATTACTTTGTTTTGTATGTTGTTGGTGATGTTTCATTTGTTGTTTGTGATGTGCGTGCTGCTGATCTTCCTGCTGCTTTTGCTGTTGTTGGTGCTGATAGCGTGGCTTGTAGCGCAGATTCAATTGTAATTGTTGTGATTTACTATATCCGTTGTTGTATCTGCCATGATGCGCAACGCCATTGAGTTCACTTGAAGTCGTGTGATTAGCACCAAAAGTGTTGTGTATATTGCGTGTTGGACGTGTCACTTGTTCTTCTACTTCTTCTGCTATATCTTCCTTCTTCATGGTTTCCAGCTAACTTCTGTTCAGTGCGCGGTTCGTTGAATTCCGCTGTGTCTGGCTCGAATTGTAAGTTCTGCTCGAATGACGTCAATATCTTTGGTTCTAGATCGGTATAACGACCATGCTGTGCCTCAAAAATAACGTGCGATGTATTGCCAAAGCGTTGTGGCAATGGGTGTATAACAAAATCACTTGAATTATGTTGGAACACACCGCGCTGGCAATAGAAATATAGAATTTAGATAAAATTTTTTATTTTGGAACAAGTCTCCCAAACAGCTATTTCCAGACTGCAATCGACAATATAACTAAAAATAAAAACTCTCATGCTGAGGTGTCAATATTTTTCCCTGATTAAGTTTATCCACGAAAATCGCTATAAGTTCAATGAGAAATCAAATTAATAAGCCAAGGCAAAGTCTAACTATTTCTATCAGCTTCTTTTAAATGCAGATCCTAACAAGAAGACAGGCATTAATCTTTGGAAAGCAACAAAATGTATTAAGCAACAACCCCATAGGTACTTGCCAATTAGTAATACTTCTAATGTCTGGTCCAGGACAAATAAGGATGCCTTTGGTGACGTTTCACATTAAATCTGACAGACCCTCAGAACGTGTCCGAGGCAAATGATGTTTTAAATGACGCAAATTGCGACAAAACTCGCGTCATGCATGTCACCTTAGATGAAGTCAAGAACCAGCTGAAGATCTTGAAAATCGCCAAATCTCCTGGCTACGATAGAATTGTCGGCAAAGCAGCCAAAGCACTCCCTGACAAGGCAATGCTTTCTCTCGTAGTTCTATTCAACGACATGTTTCGACTCCGTCATTTCCCAATTAAGTGGAATTGTTCTGCTGTCATTATGATCCCTAAGCCTCGCATGCCGGATCACACTGTAGCGTCTTATAGGCCGATTACTTCCGACCTTCTCCAAAATATTCGAAAGAATATATCTAGGCAGAATGGTCGAGGTAATAGGCAGCCAAGCAGTCATACCAGCCCACCAGGGGAGTGAGGTCGGGTTATCGTAAGTTAAAGATGGGTGTTCCGCAGGGTGGAGTTCTCTCTCCCTCTTCTGTTCAACCTTTATTTGGCTAAGATGCCCCTTCCCCCTCCCCATATAAAACTAGTGACCTATGCAGATGATTGTTCTGTTTTATCATCGGGTGTGAATGTAGATGACATATGTGTGAGAATTAACATTTATTTGGATAATTTATTAAATTTTTTCAACTCATAAGTCATCTGCTTCCATTTTCACTTCCTGGACTAAGGAGGTGAGAATGGAACTAGATGTCTTTATTGGAGATCTAAGGGTTCCTACTGTCCAGTACCCGATGATATTGGGAACTACATTTGACCCATTGCTCAGATTCTCGGCTCATGCCACCAAGACAAATAACCGTCTTAAGTCGAGAAACAAAGTGTTGAAAGCGCTTGCCGGATCTTCTTGGGGTAAGGACAAGGAGACTATATTAACAACTTATAAAGCTATTGGACGTTCTGTCCTAAATTATGCTGCTCCTGTATGGACTCCTTTCCTGAGTAAGACTCAATGGCAAAGCCACTGGCTGTTTGCAAATGACCCATGAGGATCATTTGCACAGTGAAACGATGATACTTCCTGTTCATCAACATAATGAGCTGCTTTCGAAGCAGTTCTTGTTGGGTGCGTACAGAGTTGATCATCCGAACCATGGCACCCTCACTACATCAGCGCCTACCCGAATAAGATCGGATATCAGGATATATAAGTCGAGCATAAATCGCTTTATCGCTGATAGCAACATTGGGGAGTATGAATATACTTCCGGAAGGGCCCAATTGCATAAAGATGCAACTGAGCATGCAATTCGCTCGTTTAGGGACAATATAATATTAGGTGGAAGACCTCCACCTATTCATGAGAGCGAAAAACATCTCCCTCGTAGCACCAGGACGAAACTTGCACAGTTAAGATCCGGATGGAGCGTTATGCTCGAGTGCTACAGGGAAAGAATTGGGATAAGTAATACTAATTGCTGCCCTGCTGCCCCATCCAACACAATTGAGCAATTTAGACCTCTGGTTACGACCAGAGGATGTTGCCTTTTTCCTAGACCTTGACACTTGAGGTTTGCATTTCGGTTTTTCTTTCTCTTTCACAAACATTGCTTGCACCATTACATTTTACTTTATATATAATAAATTGTGTACATATGATTTCCTGATACAGCTCACAAGAAGAAGCTGCTACAACAACAACAACAACACCAGCCCACCAATATAGCTTTAGGACTCATCAGGTTGGCAGGATGGTAGGATACGATTAGTTAGATACGATTTTAACAGTTTAATCCTGCATTAAGCTGATGAAATAGTATCTAACTGATCGCGCTTTCTTTGTGCAAGTTCAAGACGCTAAATATTCGGTACATTATATTCATACAGACGTTCCGCAAGACAGTGTTTTTGGATCAGTGCTCTACATGGCGACCTCACATCTCCTGTGTATTACTAACATGTTCTGGAAAGATGAAGCTAAATTGGCTGTTATGCAGCGAAAGTAAATTGTCTTTGGCAAATAAGGTACTAGTTTATCTCCAAATTGTTGTTCCTTCCTTCGAAGAAACCGTGGAGTCGATTGGTTTGTGCAGAAAATTCTTATTCATAGATATTTTATTCTACTCACAGTGATGCAGGAGATCAATCATCAATCATTAAGATGCAATGATAGCCTTGCTTATCAACCCAACCCATTGATCTCAGCTCTGCTGTCGAACTTGTCTAGAAGAAGACTTAAAGACTGCACCCCACGGATCTCCTGTTTTGAGGTGCTTCTAAAGACATTTGTACAATTTTTCATTCCTTTTACGTACTTTGTATATACAATATAAAATTGGTACATAAGTTTTTCTTTTTGATACATTTACGTCTATTTTTCATATGCGTTCATTCGCAATAATCATTATCCTATATCATGTCATTCAATAGAAAACGAATATTCGTTATATTCTAAATAGGGATATCAAATTGGAAAATAAAAGCAGAAACCTAGACCCGGAAAGTATATACGAGTATATTCTTGATCGGCATCTACATTCGAGTTGATGTAGACGTGTTCATCTGATAGTCTGTATGTATGTCGAGATCTTTGGGACTGTAAATGATGTAGCCTTCAAATTTCAATATTTAGACTCTCCATATCTATAAGCAGATAAAGTGTATAAAATGAACGTTTCACTTTACTTAAGCGGTACTACAACCGTATATCAGTCAAGGCCGCACGTAAGAAAACGCACCATTCGATATATTTTGTGCGCACCGGCGCCAATGGCTGGCAATACGAAGCTTATTGAGGTCATCATAGACCCGGTCATGCCATCATACGTTCAGACGTCCTCTCTTACGCCGTCCACCAATTACATTCACGTTTCCTATATTTTTCTAAATACTTTCATTTTTTAGTTGTGCCCAGAATTGTGATAATTTGTTTAGTTTTAGCTCGATTTACTATTTAACTTTACTGATTCGATCAGGATAAAAAATGTTACTAACCATTGAACCATTTTTTATTTGAATTTTCGTGTTCAGACGATCCGATTTTACACTACGTAAGCTAAAGTTTTACTTGACAAAAGTATTTTTGTATAAAACACTTGGCAGAACATTTTATGCAAAAGTTTTTATTTTAATATTTTGAGCCCTACAATGAACTTCATTTCAAACTCACCACACTCGCTTCATCGCATAGATCCAATGCGGAATTCTCGCTATGATAAAAACAATGTTCATACTGTTCCACCAGCTTGTCAGAATTCTCTATAAATTGTGTGCTATTCGCATTTCGTTTGATGAATATGAATGCATCATCAATTAATTTCGACGTCTGTTGCAGTTGCAGCTTTACTAAATGCTCATTATCTGCAAAACAAAGAAGAAATAAAATGTAATTTTCTTTTTAATAATTCAGTGAAACTCTGCAACAAGAAAAGGAAATGAATTGGAAACAATACATCTGTGAATTAATTAAAATGCATTGACCGCAAAAACCACAACTGGAGCAGTTAACAACCAAACGACTCCCACCACATACACGAATGCGGCAACTGCTACTGCGTGTTAGACACACACATACAGCGGTTGTAAAATACAGATACTTTACCTTCTATCTGCACCGAGACAAACTTCTTCCGCTTAGCCTCTTTGTCTACTGCATTTTCTGCAATATCACGTCTTCGTCTGCGTCGCTGCCACTCCTGCTTCCGCTGTACCAAGACATCTCTGGTTGCAGCAGCAACGTTTTCAAATTCAGCTAAAGTATCTGTAACTGCATGTTGACTTAAGTGCACCAATTTGAGCGTATGCGCTGTAAAAAAAAGACAAAAACATGTAGAGTTCAATTTATTTTCGCAGCTTTGTATTTGCATTTCGATTTTAAACTTAAAGAAGTACAAAAGTATCTATGTATCTATGTATCTGCATCTAGTTCAAGTTTAACTAGCAGGAAGCGCGGGAGTGTCCGCTTCGTGGTTGCTTAAATTTTGTTGTTGTCAGTTTGTCAGTTTGTCTGGCTGACTTGCCACTTTGTTTTTAAAGCTTGACATTGACTTGTATACACGACAGCGCTTGTGTCTTTGTTGCAAGTAGTATGTTTGAATTAAAGGGCAACATTTATATATTGCAAACTTCATTCATTGACTTCTTCCTCTGCTGCATCAAATTCGCATAAAAAGCGAAAATACTTAAATTGCTATTATGTATTTTGTATCTTGTATTAAGCTATTTAAATTCAATGCAACTGCATGCAAAGGTTTTCGTTGTCGCTAGTCTTGTTAATTTGCTTGTAAAACATTGGAAGTGTGTGTAACTTTTTGAATCGTTTTTACTTTTATTTAAGAAAACGCACGTGTTGCTCAGCGATTGCGAAATGTTTTAAAATGAAATGATTAAGTCATGCCTTTTGAATAATTTCTTTTAGTTAGGTAAGCAAAGTAAAGCGAAATAGAAAACTATTTTTGAAGTGAAATTTACGGAAAACTATTTAATTATGTGAAATTTATTTGTTTTAATTTACATAAATTAAACTAATTTGAGGCACTTTCAAACAATCTTTATATGACAGTTACACATATTAAGTTAATGGTAAACACGCATTTAAAGATTATTTTGCTAATAAAAAATATATTTAAAAAAATATTAATAATAATATATGAGTTTTAAGGTCATACTACTTGAGGAAATATTTTTTTTATATGTTCATCGACGAGAAAGAAGAAATAATGAACAACTTTTCTATTTACACAGAAAAAATGTTACGCATTGAGGAAATAAATGTAAAAAATATTTACCAAAATGTAAAATGACCTAGAGCCAGCGAAAATTGATATATACATTTTGGGTAGCTAAAAAACGACTTTAATAATAATTAATTAAAAATAAAAAATAGAATTATTTATGAAAAAACATTCGACTTTGATTGTCTAACAATCAATAGAAGAAAACTATCAAAACGTCCCATCTTGCACTCTCTCTAGTAACGGTTGGTTACTAGGTAATGGCGCAGTTTATAAGGGGATAATGCGACAACAATACACAGAAGAAAAAAGAGAGCCGTACTTGCAAGAATGCAATAGAACATTCTTGGAAAGTATAACGTCTTTCCCATTTCGTTTGCATTGCATAACAGAAATTTGTGGGATACACAAAGCGACTTTCAGTTTAGCATAATATAAAAGGAATCAACCAAGGCAATAAAGCAATGTGCGACCAAACCGATTGACAATGGGTAGTAGGTAAAACACACTGAAACACGTGTATCGGATGTGTAAAAAAAAAAGTTGTTCATTATTCCCTCATTCGTATGGAGGAAAAATATGAGCCAGGGATACAAAAAGCACCCGCATGTAGATTATGTGACCACGAGGGGGAGGCCCCTCTTCACATCATTACAGATGCTAGGTAATCACCTTATTAGAAAGGAGCCACTGAAAAGTTTGGATCCTAAGAAAGTACTAAGATTCATTCAGCACATAGGCTTAGGGTAGGTCAGTAGTTCAAACAATAGATCTTTTAGGTCGTAGTTTTATTTGTCTCTACCATAAATAATAAAAAGTTTTAAGTCGCAATAAAAATTATATTAATAATAATTGAATAGCCTTGGTACTGGCTATTTTTACGCCTGCCTTTTTCACAAACAGTCTTGCAAATGAATACTTGACTGATGCCATAACTTCAGATTAGAAACTGGAGCCGTTTGCTTTGCCATGCACATAAGCGGGGCACCTTAGCACACTGCATCCACCAAATGCAATATGCATTTGGTGGATGCTACTGCTCCATTTGTTGGCAAAAAACAGTCTAATTGCCGGGTTACAGCTCGATATCTTAAAAATTGATCCCCCAAATGCGCAACAACTACCAGACAAACAGACGAACACATGGATACGGGTATATCGAATCGTATCATCGAGATGATCAAAAATGTATATCCTTTATGGGATCTATGATAAGTTCTTTAATGCGTTACAAACTATTTAACAAACTGAAAATACCATTTTACTGATAATACCATGTGAATGGTGTAAAGAAACTGTGAAATTTACAAAATGTCAGTTCCTTTTTTGGCACTATCTTTTACTCTTGTATACAAAAGTAATCAACTTGTAGTTTTAAGCAAGTAAAATTTTGATTAATTTGTTATTACGAGTATTTGCATTTAAACTTGAAAAACTAACTCCTCGGAGCATTATTTCTTTTTCTTTCGCTTTTTATACACGTATGGTACACATCAGAGTTCTTAAAATAGTAGTTTAATAACTTTCTGCTGTCTTGTGTTTTAAAAATAGACATTTTTCATGGTTGTTTAACACCTCTATACATTTTTAGTTTTGTGAATATGCAGATCTATGCAAATGAACCGCAAACAATTACTTACACTACCTTCAAGTCAATATTACGAGAGCTATTAAATAACCGGAAATGCTGAACCGAATCATCTATAATTGGATGATTGGACGATGTATTCCTTTTCAAATAAAGCAATCCATTTGAAATTTCGCACAAACCGATATCCGGATTTAGGTTTGTGGGGGCGCAGGTTCATAGATTATAGTGGGGGTCGTTCTTCAAACGTTAAGCAAAGAGTTATGATTTGATCAAATATCAAGGTAAAGGAATTTTTCGCGGCTTTTTTATAAGCGAACACATCAAAAAGATCATCAAAATATAATCACGGAGACTGTCGCTTTCAATAATCAAATCCGTTAGATTGTCGAACCTATCCTGAACTCGTTCGAAATCCGTTTTTTATTTTCGAACACGATCTACTTCTCTATTGGAATTTGACACCATCACGAATATGTAAATGCGAAGAACCATTTCCTTATTGAGAAACGTTGAATGGTACTTCGTCAAGCCGTTTATAGACCGTCAATAATTGGATAAATTAAAACAATTCATTACCAAATCCGATTCGTCTGGTTAAGAATGGACTAACCTTAGCAAGTATTCAAAACAAAAACTTCGATGCGGAATTTCTCTCACGATTATAGCTAGGGAGCAGCGGTTGCAGTCGTAAAAGTTTGGCCTTCGACAGTTTTTGATAATTTTTTACCAACTTTTTTTGTTTTTATATATTTCTATTAGAAGATTTTTGCTCCTCGATTTGAAAGAATAATTTAAATGATTCAACAGCAGTACTGTGTAACATCGTGGAAGTTTTCGATTATTGTAGCTGGTGGCTTTATCTGTACTTCAAAACTGAAGTTCCAGATAGAGCCATTTTCATTTAAAAACTCATGCTTCACAATAGCCTTTTGCTCTTCGTCAATAAGAATCTCAGTGCAATGATTTTTGATTGGTATAACCGCGAGCAAGTGCTTTGGTTGCTTCATATTTGCATGGCAATCGTAGTGAACTCAAAACCTTCATTGTATAGATTTCATCTTTTGTTTTCACGATTGTTACATCTGGTTGTGTCAAATTTGGTATCGGGCGGTACAAGTTAATGAAAAAAAAACGTAAATCTGGTAAATAATCTATCAAAAATGAGAACACATCAGTATTAAAGCTTGAATGCCTTGATACTTCCTAGATATAGGTATTAGGCGCATTGTCGTACGATTGACCTTGGCCGTTTTCAATATCTAAGTTAATAGAAAAATCCACAAAGTCCACAACTGGGTAACATCGTACCAAAAGTGTTTAAACTCACATCTCCTTCCACGTATCTTACAACCACTGTAGCTGAAAGTGTCTGCTCATCAGGAGCAAGTAGATTGAATGCTGAATAAAGATTTGCTTGCTCATTTGAGTGCAGATCTCTGAAAATAATTTTTTGGCCATGATTTCGATGAATTCTTCGCAAATTGTAGAAGACAAATAATTAAAGAGATCAACGAAATGACTTAGAAAAATAGAAGAATACTCAAAATGAAATCGAGTATTCCAAAAGAATTTCCATTATTTGGAGAGTTTCTGCTTTCACTAGAACCTAGGAATGCAAGTCTTCTTGAAGAGTCTTCATAATTGCGCTTACATCATAATTTTGATAAGTACGTTGCTTACAGTTATTCACCCACCAGCTTTCAAACCAATACTTTAAAGATTGACGCAAAAAGACATTCACGAACGCACAGACAGACGGATATAGATAGATCGACAGTACTCGTACTCGTGTACTGATAACTAATATGTCTAATAATGACGAATATATCATGGCATTTTAAATCGTGTATAGCACATTTTTAAATAATTACTTAATTTTCTTGAAAATCATTATTTTCCCGAAACAGCTTGAAAAACAGTAATTTTTGGATCGTTGCTAGTGGAAGCCTAGACAACCCCCCCCACCCCTCCTAATACCGACCATGGGTATAACAAACA
>JAWNNQ010000851.1:0-43853 GCA_035044765.1 Leucophenga montana | reverse complement strand
AGTTGCCTCTCGGACATTGTCCCGTGCTTGTCATCAAAGGGGAATCGTGCTTTCTCTATGTCTTCACTGTCTTCATTACCAAAAAAAAATATATATTTTTTATAAAAATATGTATATATTTGTACTAGTTGGCCCATGCGAACAATTTGCATGGTGGTCGGTCACCGAATGGTAATATAATTAGGAATGAACTAAATGCAAGTATATATTAATGAAATGTTTATTATTTTAAAATATACAATAGTAACTAATATCAGTTGAAAAAAGTTGTCATTTTCATTATGTACAATATGTTTAATAGTAAAACATTAAAAAAAATTCTTTCATCATTTACTTTTTGGTTGTATGTGTCTTTAATACAAACATGAATACCATTGCATCTTCAATTTACGAAGTAATAAACCAGACGGGTTTAAAGAGTTCAAGAACTCTAATTCATATTTCTTCCAAAAAAATATTTGTAAAGCATAAGAAAAGATATGGCAGTGGTCAGGTGGTTTGTATGGTGGCTACCCTTAAAAGTGGACATGACATGTCAACTGCAATACGCGTTTTGTTTAAGTGTCAAAATATACATAAGTAAAATAGCGAAGTTAGCATTGGAGACACCATACAGTAAGTAATATAAGTTCCTGATCAGCGCGACACGACGAGTCGATCTAAATACATATATCCTTCTGTCCACCCATCCACATTCGTCAGTAAGTCTGTCGGAAAGAAAAATTATAAAACCAGAGAAAAAATATACTCACGACATAGACTATTTAGGTACCGCACTGCTACAAGTGTAACTCGAAAATTCAAAACTCGATATCGTTTTACCGCAGTGATAAGAAAAAAATCATTTCGTAGTTGTTTTTTAAAATGGTGACAACATTTTTCCATGATTTGACTTAAAAATTTACTTGTTTATATACATATCTATAAATTATTTGAATTATATTGAACATAAACACATGAACCCACTCGTAAAAATATGATGTTACACCAATTTAAAGCTGCAAAATATATTCAATGTAAAGAGAAAACACTTTGTTTCCTTTTCCCGCGTTTTCTTAACCAACACAACTTCTTTTCAAAGATAATTGCAGTCCTGCAACACGTTGAAAATTGTTGTTCATTCGAGTTCAAAGGTCGTTTGTGTTACGCTCTGCATATTTCGTGAACAGAGCAGCAGAAATTTTGGCCGCTTACTGACATCTTTGAAAACCAAGCGCAATGTTGAAGACTGAGCGTAGTAGGTACTATTTTTCTTTCCCAAAAAATCAGGCTCATACAATTTAATTTTCGAGCATTATAGAACGCAGATATTGTATCTGTATCTGTATCTTTTCTTCTTTTTGTGCTTTGTTTGCTCGTAAAAATGCCGAAATTAATGAGCGCCATAAAACCGTCAAACTTAAATTTCGAACAGGCGCACAGGCAGTCGATGTTGAACGACGAACTATCGTTGATTTGAATTCAGTTGCGTAGCGTTGTCGGGTAGAGAAAGTAACAAAAAGAGTGCGCAAGACACACAAAGGTACTCATAAACACACACACACCAAGTCAACCATACCAGACTTACATATACATATAAGCACTCAATTTGTATCTGTGTGTTTGCATCTGTTCAATTGGTATACGCAGCCAGAAATTATCAAAAGGAAGATAAATGCAAGAAAGAAAAGAAAAAAACAACTGACCTGTGTGAACAAAAAGCACAGCAACAATGTGGGTAACCTTTTTTTAGGGTGCTGTATTTGGTGTGCGTGCTAAGTAGCATCAACACACATTGACACACACTGATACAAAAATGCGTACATACATCTTTATATTTGCGTGGACAAGACAAGGGATTTCGTCTGCATTTATGTATGCTTCTGCTGTGATTAGTTTGTCGTTTCGTCCTTTTTGTCATGCAGTTTTTGTTGTTGCTTTAGTTCTTGATCCAGATTCGCGCGCATTTTTAATGATTTGTATGTCGCCGCCAATCGTCCTTTCGTCCCTTCTGTAAAATTCAAAATTTTCACAGACTTATGGTGGCTTACTGGCATCAAGACGACGATGGGTATACATACATATGTACGTACATATTTAAAGTACATGCCTGCAATGTACATTTTATTTATGAGTCGAGTTGTATCTAGATAGACAGAATCTTGTCAATTTAAAAACTTTTTAGTTCTTACCATTTATGTATGAATTCTTCGCTAAACATTTACCCAACCTGTATATATCTAACCATACTCGAGCGCACATCTGCTTGATTAATAGTTTTTCAGAGAAGATTGAAGTGTAAAAGTTAGAGCTACCGTTTAGACATATTTGTCGGGATACTACATGTTCATTTCTATCTTTCCATACTTATTAAGTCAGTTTACATACAGTTGAAAAAAATTTGGAAGATATGGCTAGTTCTGGTTAGCCTTTAAGCATATCTTCCAACAAACAAAAAATTTTCGTTTGCGTTTACGGTATTGAGAGATATAGGCATCCAAATAATTTTTCAAGATTTTGTCATTGATATATTGTGCACGGTTTTGGACATATGTATTTTATATGAACAACGGGATGAATTCAAAGGCGTCCCCATTCTTCAAAGTTGCGTTCAATGTGAAGATTTTTTATACCTTGATATTTATTTACAACACCTCTGAACTAGTAGACAGTTGGAAATGACTTTAGTATTGTTCAAAAGTTTTACGTAAGAGTTATTTACGACATCTATTTTAAACTCATTTCATAGTAGTTATAGGTCAGAACTAAATGGTAACTGGTGAAAATTCCATCATTTTTTTTATGTGTAGGGCTAGTATTTCTCAAATGGCTCCACCGATTGGTTGGTTTTGGTTTAGTGATTTTAATCTAAATATATCAAAAATTTAAAAAAAAAAAACAAGAAAAAACGTTAACTTCAGTTGTACCGAAGCTCTATGGAACTACCTCAAACAATGGGCGGGACACGCTCATTTGTATATGTCCACTAAAATCCACCAAATCAAATTTCAAGCTAATATTGATTTAAATGAAGAATTTTTCATAAAAAACACAAAAATTGCGCGGTGGGTTTATATGGGGGCTAGCCCAGCAAATGGGCTGGCCACACCTGTTAGTCTATGTATGTTAAGAGGCTGACCGTGCATCTTTCATTTCAACCTAATATTGACTATAATGAAGTTTTCATACAAAAAGTCAAAAGTGGGCAGTAAGTTTATATGGAGGCTACCCCAAACAGTGGGCGGGTCCCATTTATTAATATATATGTCAAGCATCCGTCCATTAAAAGCTACCATATCAATTATTAAGTTGATATTGATTACAATAAAAAACTTTTTCATACAAAAAGTCAAAAGAGGGCGGTGGGTTTGTATGGGGGGCTACCCCAAAAAGTGGGCGTGTCGGGTCAATCTTGATACTCTATTAAACTGCAATAAAAATAAGTGTATGTGTAAAATTTCAACTGGATAGCATCAAAATTGGTCCCCACAAAATGCGCAACAACATACAGACAGACAGACATACGGACACGGCTTTTTTTGAGTTGTAAATATAAACAATTTTTGAGTTTTTTTCCGATGGTGTACCTTGAGAAACGTGTTTTTAAGGATATATACCCACATTGAGGGCGTTGTGGTTGAGACATGCAGAATGTTGTATATACTGAGATGTCTCTGACATCTCGTTGTTGAACCATACAGTCGGACATGGCTAGATCGACTCAGCGTTCGATGCTGATCAATCATATACAGGGTACGGCAGAACTTCCTTTTTTGATATGCGCGCTACAGACTGTAGAATTTGTAGCGTGACGGAAGTAATACCAATCGACAGGTGTGGCTCTAAATTTTTATTTCCTTCCAGGTCAGTCAGCCCCATATGTTGCAACAGAGGGGAGTGTCTGTTTGCCGTCGAGGCCTACTTTTGTTGTTTTTTCACCGATGAAGCGCACTTTCACTTGATTAGATGCGTTAACATACAGATTATGCGGAACGGGGCTAACACCAATCCACGATAATTGCATGGAAGGCCTTACCATTCACCTAAAGTCGCGGATTGGATTATTGTACCTTGGTTTTTAAAGAAAATACTCATAGGAACGTTATTTCTTTAGAAGCAAAGATTGCAATTTTGGATCGTTTATTCAAAGGCGAAAATGTCACTGCAATACTTGCTTACCAATAATGGAAAACAAAATAGTATAAGTGGTCAACATATGAATTGAAAGATAAAGGTATAGCCAAGAGTACATTACCTGTCTACTGAATAGCAAATTCGAAGGCTTGGGTTATCGAATATATATTAAAAAATTGGTTTAACAATTGTTTTGTGCCTCTGTTGCTGTTAGTTAATGTTCCAGGTAACCCATTTGACTTAAATCCTAATGTGGAAGTCATGTTTTTACCACATAATATCACGTCACTGCTGCCTCCAATGGATCAAGGTATTATTTACACTTAATACATCCGGAGTCAAAGTCACACTCAATTGATGTAACAAGCGCATTGAAACAGTTTTTTATCAAAAACTGCATCCAAATAATATCTATCAGTGTACGGCACTACATTAACACTATTGCATTTTGTCAGCTAAAAATTTGAAGTTGTGTTTCTTAAATGCCGCTTTTTTTTGTTTAGTGCAGTGAAGTGTTCATCCATTAGAAGCTATTATATCAATAAGTTGATATTGATTACAATAAAAAAGTTGTTCATACAAAACTTCAATAATAGGAGGCGGGGGAGGGGTGTTTGTATGGGAGCTACTCCAAACAGTGGACGCGGTGTGTCAATATAATAATGAGTCTCCATTTTAACTGCAATAAAAAATGTATGTGCTGATATACAACTAGATATCTTAAAAATTGGTTCTGTGCAACATCCAGACAGACGGACGGTTGTTAAATATTCGAGCTGATCAAGAATATTTAACTTTATGCTACGATGCTTACTTAAATTTTACTGCGTTACAAACTGACAATACCATTTCACACTATGTGTGAATGGTATAAATACTACTTAGCTTTCTCTAAAAGTTAATCTGCTTGAGCTTTTGCAATACACAATTTTTTTTTATTAAATTTTACAAGCTAGTACAACCCTTCTTAAATACCTACAGCTAGACATAACACTGCAACTATTCTATTATTCAATACCTTAACCAAGAAATTCCGTAACATCTGGTTCATAGTTACAGAACTGACCAATGCATAAACTTAAGTTCGAGTTGCCTTCAGAGAGTCTGACGAGCAACTTTAGGGAAACCGTACAATAATTTTTTCGTCATTAATATTACCATAATTTTATTTGCATCAATAAAAGCGGATACATTTGTAATTTTCACTTATATAATAAATTAATATAAACTAAAGGTGGTATTCGAAAGCCATTTATACATTTGAACTGGATACTAGAGCTAAAAAGGGGTTTTTGCTTAAAATTTATATTACATTTTTTTTGAATGCAGTCGTTCATGGTAATAATGATGCTAAAACATACTAATAATTTATTTGTAAATACAATTAAAAAAAATTTATGTTATAAATGGCTTTGTTAATACAATTTTTGTTTTTTTTTTTTAAATCAAAACTAAAACCAAAAATTTGTTTCGGCAAGTTATCCAGTAATTGCGTTCATTTGTTCTGAGATAGAATTGGGAGAATCTATTATTGGCTATTAAGTTGTTTACTGAAGAAGGGCAGCTAGCTATATGTATATATACTATTTGCTAATTAGCTAAAGTTTGTGAGTGTGTGTTTTGTGTGTACTAAGTGCAATAATACGCAACGAAAAATCTCAGGCGAGTTTTGTAGTTTTGCACAAAGGCGCCGAAACCAAAGCCGCGTGCAGCAAAGCAGTCGTCTGGTTTCAATTTGCTTCTGTACATAATCGCTTCTTGGGCAGCGATGAGCCAAACGCAAATCAACAACGTTGTAAAAAAAATATGTATGAAATATACACATATATTTAACGAGAACTAATTGAAAGAATAAGAACATTAAACAATGTGACAAATATTGATATGAACAGAATCAGAACACGAAACATTAACATATAGAAAACAATTAAATTAAAAAAATATTTAAATGATGAAAACTCAAACTTGATTTTCTTTATGAAAAAGGGAAGGGAGGGTGCGTGGTATGGAGTGTGAAATTATAATCTACTCTTTACTATTGATTATCGAATCCATCAGCGCGCCATACAGCACAGAGCTAGTGGAAATCTTCTCAAACTTGACCGATTTGTATTTATTATATACAGCCTGCAGTTTCACCTGTGGCGCATTGCGCGCTAATGTAGCAATTTTTTTTGCAATGGGGCGCAAATGAACTGCCGAATAATGTGAATAGAATTCCAATGTTTTAGTCCAGTGTTTGTTATTGAAACCGGTGCCCGCTTTAGCATTTCCATTTAGTAAATGCAACGACAAAAAGAGCGAAGAGGCAGCAATCTGTTGTAATAAAACAGACAAATAATGTTTAATTTGTGTGTACATTTTTAGTAGCAGTAGTTTAAACATACCTCAGACGGTTTGTAGCTTGCAAGCTCATACTCAATTGCCGCCAATTCCAAAAAATATTTGGACATAGCGTGATGTGCATCCTCTGCGCCTGCTGCTTTCGAGTAGCGACGCAAGAAATGTATGGGCAACGGACGTGATAGCGTGAAGTCAAGAGTCTTTAGTATTTGTATTTCCATCAGACAAATCTGACGTGCTGTGTACGTATCATCGGTAATATAAACAAAATCGCCAAGTGCGGGTGGGAACAATTCTTCGTATTTGGTAGCAATAAATAGTGCTGTAACGCCGACCAATTGCAGATGTAAACGTTTTGTATCCTTTACGTTTTGTAGATACAAATCGATAATAGCAACGGCCATGTGAAACGTTTCTGCAGCCAAATGGAATTGCATATGCACCTCATTAATCCAATCGATAAGCACAGCACGCATACGTGAATGTACCTCTAATTGACCCTCCAGATGATCCTTACGTATGCACTTTTGTGACTCAACTTCATATAGATAATCGTATATGTCATTAACAAACTCCGAAACAAGCATTAAGTTCTCCTTATCATCGGCATCGATATCTTCAACGCCATCCAGACGTTTGTACGAGTGTGTGGCAATTACAGACGAAGCCGACGCTTTTTTAATTGGCTGAACTTTAACGATTGGCAATGCACCAATTTTCGGATCGGCAACAATATTCGTTTTGACTTGTTGTTTCTTAAGTGGTTGAATTTTAGCGACTGGCAATGTAGTAATTTTCGAATCGAGTACAATATCCTTTTTGATTAGTTGGTTTTTAGCGCTAACTTGCGTTGCTGCTGGTTTGCTGAGTGCAGCACGTAACTTGGTAAGCGACTTGCGTGATAAATTGCTATCCTCACGGCGTAAAGTGCTAACACTGGACTCCGGCACTGTAGTTTTGTATTTTGCTGGTACTGCTCCTGTTGATGCTGTAATAGCGATTCTCGTTTTGTGAAGAACATTAATTGGGCGCTTATATCTATACTTACGTTTATCTAATGCAACTGTTGCTGAGGTTGCCGTTGCTAAATTTTTAGCGGTGGCAGCGGCTGAGGATTCGACCACTTTTGCATTGGTCATCGTTGTCTTGGACGGTAGCATAGTTGTCGATGTTGTGGCCTGACGTGATAAACCATGTCCAGTGGTTGTAACAACCGAGGCGCCATGACGCAGCGTGTTCGAACGCAGCAGCATGCGTCGTTGTCCTTCCGTTTTGGATGTAGCAGTGGTGCCATGAGTTGTTGGCAATTTGTTTGCTGCATGAGAGGCGACCACATCAAGTGCTGTCTTCTTCCAGTAGGAATCGACGCGCGGTTTTGCATTGCGTAAATCGTTGTGCAGCTTGCTATCCTTCAGACTAAAAAAAAAGAAAAACAAAAAAAAACATGCGTCCATCAAAGTTTATTGTATTTAAGTTGTGTGTGTATGCGAAGTGTGCATGCGCAATGGGGTTGATTTTAAGTTAAAACTTACTCTTTGTGTGGCGCCGCATCCTTGGTACCGCCGGCACCCTGCACCAGACGCAGGCCTCCTCGATTCTGTAGTTCACCAAGCGCAGCACGCTTTGTTATTGCCTCGTTTGTGATTATATTCAATTTCTTGGTCTGCACTTGATTATGCTTCTCGATGGTGTTCTATGTGAGAAAAAAAAGTACAAGCGCATTTTATCGCCAGCCATTTTGTTTTATACATTCCAAAGCAAAATTCCTGTTATCTTTTTTTGTTCTCTATTACAACAATTACATTTTGCGCGCCTGGAAGTGAACCGCAAAGTGCATTCATTCCAAGTGACAACAACAAATAGTTAAACAAAAGCAACGGCATAACTTCTTACTGTGCACTACGCACCCACATTCCGATGACGCTTAATTTTTTTTGTGCAGCCGCCGCCATGGCGTCGCTTTTCTTTTTTTTTTTTAAAACGCTGCATCTAACAAGTTTTTTATTAAATGCATATTAAACTGCATTTACCCCTGGATCAAACACTCACCTCGTCCACGTGTAATTTTATCGTAGTGCCCACCATTTTGTCTTTGTCTAATTATATTTTTTTTTTTATATACAAACGATATACAAAATAAATGAAATTTATACAAGACGTGCGTGCCGCCTTTTTTCGATTGATGTACACAGTTTGATTTTACTTGATATGATAAACTTGTTGTTGTTCGCTAATTGCGCTAATTGCACAATTTAATTGTTCTTTTTTGTTTTGTTAAAGCGATTATTTTCGTTGAAAACGGAGCTCTTTGCGCGAGCGTCGAACCGAACCCGAGCCGTTGCGATTAAAGTTTGAAAAATGCTCACTGATATGAAAAGAAAGTATGACCGGAGTTTAGAAATCTAAAATGTACTAAATATAGCTGGCATAAAACAGTGTTGTATGTTAACCAAAAGAATAGTTGTTACAACGTATGAAAGCAGTGACACAAAATCAGTTAAATTTAAAATTTATTTATTACAACTTTACATATTGTAATATTTTTTGAGTGTTGTAGTATAAGTAGCTTTGACTGCAATTTATTTTACACCATAAATATTTTATTTGATTTCAATGCACGATTCATACGAATTTGAAACGCAAACGATCAAAATTGTATGGGGGCTCATGCAATTAATTTTCATTGGTGATTGAGAATCTCATATAACATAATAAAAAAGTTAACTATTAGACGAAGTCTTAAAATGTTTGCATATCATCTATAAAGAAAAAAAAACAAAAAAAAAATTTGAAAACAAAAAGGACAAACTTCGTAAATACACATTTTTCTAAATTTAAATTAAACGTTTACATCCTAAGACATAGTTACGAAGAAAATACATACATTAAACTAGCACATAAACAAAGTTTTACCTTATGATTTGATGAGTGTATATATGCAATCAACAATTTCTCCTAGTAAAATGCTGGTGATTTCAAACAGTCTAAAAGAGATTTCTGTGGCACCTACGAAGTTGATTTGGGTCGGAATTGGGGTGAAAGAGATTTCTGTGACACCTACGAAATTGATTTGGGTCGGAATTGGGGTGAAAGAGATTTCTGTAAGACACACCAATACGTGTAAATGCTCTATAAAAAAAAAAAAAAAAATCAGATTCTAGAAAAGAATCGTCTCTTTCAAGGATTTATAATTTTTTGATTTTCAAGTGTCGAGCTTCTACTTGAGTGTTGCTATATGTTCTGTCATTGGTATGTCATGTACGTATGTCATATCTTGTCCGCCTTGTATTAATGCAAGAAATACAGATTCACGCATTGCTACGATTTGGATTTGGTTTTCTATTATTTATATTTCGTTTAGATTTATCCTTACATATGGCGTACTTGCGCAGAAATAATTAGTCTACATGAGCAAATGCTTGCAGCGATTGAGCTGATTGCAGTTAAGCAAATTGAGTTTAGTTTCAAATAATTACAAATTTCGAATAGAAATGAAAACAAACTCAACGAATTTGCTGTCGCTTTAAGTTGGAATGTAGATATTTAAAACTATTTTCACCAGTCGATTACGTAGAGAGCGATCAACGGTGCCATTAACCGATTGCTTTGATAACCGATTCAATCTGTATAGCTAATATCAGATTTGTGTATCTAGCGTTGGGGGCAGGGCATTGGAGCTCCATAAATATTTTCTCTTCTGTGATCCGCTCCAAGTATAAAAAATTTGTTTGCTTTATATAACTTTTTACTAGTCTACAAATCAGTGAAATTGTAGCACTTAAAAAAATACTATAAAATACCGAAATATTTTTTACCAAAAATGCACAATATTTAATTATATAAACGAATATTCCAACCCCCGCAACTCTAATACATATTAATACTATAAAGTAACAAACGTTCATCTACTAAAAATTATATATATATATATATATTTTTTTTTGAAGCAGGAGCAGTGCTCCAGCAAAACATGCCTGCTCCGCTTCGCTCCAGAGTCCTGCTTTGGTAAAATCATATGTTTTTCGAAAAAATCTCAGTTTGATGGTCAGATAAACAGCAAATTATTTGGCAAATTGTGCAAATTTAAAACTCGTGTGATGTAAAAAATGTATCAATTATATTCAAAAGAATGCACGTGCGCTTTCAATATTATAATAGATCATAATCTGTTACAAAATATTTATTATGTTTTATTTATATTAAATAATTGCATATGTAAAAAGAACCAATTTAAATTTTAATAAATAAGTAATGTTCACTTCATTTGGCTTTTTATCATAACTTTCAAACCCAACATATACACAGTTTGGCCGCGTTTCTTCTTATAATTTGCTTGCAAGAGCTTTCGTCCAAACGCGATATACATTTGCAAATGGGTCGTCATACACAGTAAATCATTTGGAATAATAGCCCATGTGCAAACATAGCCAAACTCAGGCTGGTCAACGTTTGCGTGCAAAAATTTGGCGGTCATACATGTGGCAAACGAATTTTCACATTTTTACCCATTTGCGTCTTACCTTCGCTTAAAAGAGAAGAAATATTAGTCGACATCTGGTAGCTGAATAAATCGGTCAGGCACGTTACACCAAATAAACAAATACGATACTTTTTATTGTTGATTAATCTTTCTAAATTTTCACTAATAAGATTGATTTGAATAGTTTGATTAAATTGTAAACTAAAAAGCTATCGCTGATAAAATATTTAATGTCTTAGTGACAATATTTACAATGCAATTTAACGAGTTTGCCAGATATATGTTACCGGCTGCACAGGGGTTTGAGCTCATATCTACCTGAATGGAATATATTACCGGATTATGCATCTTAAATAACCCAAACAAGCGTTTATTAAATGCATCTTTATTTGTTTGTCCGTGCTAATATCGGGTGCGTTGCTAAGCCCAATTGATTTTCTTTTAGATGGGACGTGCATCTTAATTTCCTTTTATTATCCTATTTTGTCTAGTGCCGTAAATATCTAACGCCGAAAATGCAAAGACTTGTAATTCGATCTGAATACTCCGTTCGCCAATATTCCTTTATATAAACCGTGAGCGGATGGAAATCAAGTTTTGCCAGGAGGCTGAACCTTATTTGTTTCAAAAGACTGCAGTTCTTTCTGATTATAGAGTAATGATTTTCGCTGCCCCGTTTATGTGTAATAGCAATTTTCGTGTGAATTTATTTACTTTTATATAACAAGCCGGGCTACGGACCCCCGACAAGCCCGGCTTGTGATATTTTTATTTTAATTTTTTTATTTTTATTATAATTTAAAAAAAAATACCGCTCGAGGGCTCGAGGGCACCTGGCTAATGCCCAGTGTGCCATGCCCTTAAGGCGGGCCTGTGTATAACTAATCTTCCTAACCAAATATTTAACAAGTTCTTCATTCGGTTGTAAATTTCCACAACTACCGAAATTTGGATTGGTTTTATTCGTGTGTCCCTTCACCAGCTGAGTGAATTTCACACAAAGACACCTCTGAAATGGTGGATATGTTCTACTGCATATCAACGTTTGTAAGTGCTCTTTTTGGTAGCTCTGTGTTTCTTGTGTATCTACAATTCCATATCCTTGCCTATATAGCTTTCCCAGTGCTATTGCTGCTTTATGCAACTGTTGTGTCGCCTCTTTAGCACCATTAATTACTTTTGTTATAACTGTAACACCAATTCTCCAAGCGCACTGATTGCTGATAAAATCGGTACCAATTGTAAAAATCCATCAATCTTAGGAACGGCTATGATTCGTGGAATAATCACGCCTTTCTTCGCCCGCCCAACGAATTTGTATAGCCTTAGGTGCAAGTTTAACCGCCCCATAAATGTCTTTGGGTTTCTTTCCTTTTAATTTGCACTCAATCGCAATCTTTATTAATTACTCTTAATTAGCCTTCATACCGTTTGGGATGAAATATGCACTAGCCTTTTGTCAGAAAATGCCATCTATCTGAAGATTTCACACGAGACCAAGCGTTTTCAACTAGTATATTATCAGCGATATGTCGTTTTTCATTAACTTTATTCCGGTAATATGCTTGTGAAAAGACAAATGCCATAATCTGTTAATTAGAGAGTCCCAATGGGTTTAAATTTGAGAATATATATTTTGTTTCAACCAAATCAATATTTTTTGAAATGTTAATAGCACCAATAAAAGTACTGGTACCAATTTCATACTGAAACCAATTTCATACTGAATTCAATTTTATACTGAAACCAATTTTATTATTATTATTATTATTATTGTTATTGTAAGACATAATCTTAAAACTGCGACCTAGAAAGATCTATTGTTTTGTTCTTCTTACTTAGATGTCCTGCTCTAGTCCATCTTTTTGAATAAATCTTAGTATTATCCAAGTATCTAACTGGATATGAAGAGGAGTTTCTCCTTATGAAGATATGAAGAGGAGTTTGTTCCTTATGATCACAAAATCTGCATTCTGGGGAATTATATACACCCATCGCACACAGCTCTTTCCTCAGTCGACAGTGTCATGTTAGTGTTCCTGTCAATGTTCTCAACTCAATTTCTAGATGCATTGGTTTTAAATCTAGAATTGCTTCCAACGCAGTGGTTGGGCATGTGCGCATTGCGCCAGTGATGCATATACATGCTAGTCTTTGTAGGGAGTTTAATTCCCTCGTGACTGTGTCTTGTTCCGCCCTCTCTTCCCATGCGACTGTGCCATATAATCACATCGGCTTTACTACCATGTTGGTGCCATTCATTCCTGTCTCAGCTGTTCTTGTTCTTAGCAATGAGTGTATCCAGTTCACTATAATTGGATCTACCCCCTCTTGCGTGATTAGTATTATCAAACGCTCCTTCTATGTCCAAACCCACACAAATTATGAACTCTTTGTATTTAAGGGATGTTTCAATTACTGCCGTTAGATTCAGAAGTGCAGTGTCGGTTGATCTGCCCGCTCTACATGCATGTTGGTCCCGATGTTAGGGAGTCTGGTGCAGTATCGTCTCTCTAATATGATTGTTTATTATCTTTTCCATTGTTTTCAGCAAAAAAAAAAAAAAGGTTTACACCCTGCTCTAATTCAAGAGAGTGTTTTGGGAATTTGACTCTCTTTTCAGCCATCGCAGGAGATAGATGCGTACATAATTTCCCCAGTTAGTCTTCCTGCGATTTATTATTATTTCATGGGATGCTGTACGCCCTTCTATTTCAATTTTAATTAGTCGTTGGTCGGACATGGAGGGTTCCTGTGACTTGCGCCAACTTCTAACATTGTTTTTTAGAGACATACTACTGAAAGTTAAGTCTAACACCTCTTGCCTAGTCTTAGTGACAAAGGTTGGTATGCACCCTTAGTAGCTCGTCTGCCTCCCGCAATTCTTGGGAGGATAGCATAGACTCGATGACAATGTTGAGCCAGCCCACTTCTTCGACTACATCTTCCACCGCATCCTCTACTTCCACTGACTTCTCCTTTGCGAGCCTCTTTTTGCGGTGCACCGGGATGATTCCAAACAGTAATCGTACCTTAGATCCGTTGCTGATGATAGCTCTTCGACTATTCGTCGATGCCTACTACCATCAGCTATTCATTCTCTTCTTGTCGCAATGAGATGACTTTCCACATATGCATGTTCAGCCCTTCGTTTTGTGCTTCCTGCAAGTCTAGAAACCACTCTGTTGTCTACCCTTGGCTCCTGGGAAGGAAAGGATGAAGCACATCAGATGGATTAATATCATCCCCTTTTACCGCCATTAGTGGGGGACCTACCACCCACCCAACATGAAGCATGGAGTTGGAGCCATTACACCGTTTGGTCATAAGCACTGTCGACGAGTAACATTCTCGGTCTGAAGTGCACCGCATCGAACCGAGTTTTGCACCTATGAGTCGACTTGAAGTGTATGACATATGTGACAATAAAACAGCACGGTTGCACTGCTTGACTACCGGTCCACATCGCATCACTTCCATGTTCACCAACCAATTTTATAGTAAAACCAATTTTATACTAAAACCAATTTCATACAGAAACCAATTTTATACTGAAACCAATTTCATACAGAAACCAATTTCATACAGAAACCAATCTCATACAGAAACCAATTTAATACCGAAACCAATTTCATACTAAAACCAATTTCATACTGAAACCAATTTCATACGGAAACAAATCTCATATAGAAACCAATTCCATACCGAAACCAACTTAATACTAAAACCAATATTATACTGAAACCAATTTTATATAGAGATCAATTTTATACTGAAACCAATTTTATAGTGAAATTAATTTTATACTGAAACCAATTTTATACTGAAACCAATTTCATACTGAAACCAATTTCATACCGAAACCAATTCCATACTGAAGCCAACTTCATACTGAAACCAATTTCATACTGAATCCAATTTTATACTGAAACCAATTTCATACTGAAACCAATTTCATACTGAAACCAATTTTATACTGAAACCAACTTCATACTGAAACCAGTTTGAAATAATTAGAAAAAAATTGGTATGTAATTAAATTAAAAATGAAATCAATTTTCGATCGAAACTCCGACGTACTCTCTGACGCCTTCCACCAATTAATTTCAGGCTTCCGTTTTAAACCTTTACTTTACCATACAGCTAAGAGGACCAAAAATCCTACGAATAATCTTTTTCTTGATTCCAATCATTGGGCATCTTCATGCTTCGAGAGAGGTGTCTACTTTTAATTTGCTTGCTACGATCAAAGTAGCAGCGGCTAGCAACGTGATTTTTCATCCGATCTCCAGGCTGATGTTGTGGTTGCTAGTTATCTCTGTTACCAGGTATATAACGTTTTCCACAAGATTGAAGTTGAAATTATCCATACTCACAGACCGTCCAAGAATTGCCGATCGAGAGGACAGCAAATGACTGTTTCTCAATCACCAAGCAGGGCAGCTAACTCGCTGTTCGTTCGTTCCGATGATGTCAATGTCATCAGCATACGCGAGTACTATCACTTCCTTTTGTAAGATCGTGCCCGACTCTTTGGTCTGAAGCCACACTGATACTGTTTTATCAGTGCATCTGTGTATGGCTCTTATTCCACGTTAGTTCGAGTAGACAGCGGGGTGTCCTTTCTTGAAGATAGGACAAAGAACATTGAAATTCGACTGCAGAGTTTTCTGTTGTTGTTGTTGTAACAGCTTCTTGTGAGCTGCATCAGGAAATTGTATATACACAATTTATTATATATGAAATGAAATGTAGTGGTGCAAAGCAATATTTGTGAAAGTAAGAGAAAGACAAACCGAAATGCAAACCTCAGGTGTCAAGGTCTAGGAAAAAAGCAACATCCTCTGGTCGTAACCAGAGGTCTAAAGGGCTCAATTGTGTTGGATGGGACGGGCAATTGAACAAATGAATAGTATCATGCGGTGATTCACCGCAATCAGGGCAGCAATTAGTATTACTTATCCCAATTCTTTCCCTGTAGCACTCGAGCATAACGCTCCATCCGGATCTTAACTGTGCAAGTTTCGTCCTGGTGCTACGAGGGAGATGTTTTTCGCTCTCATGTATAGGCGGAGGTCTTCCACCTAATATAATATTGTCCCTAAACGAGCGAATTGCATGTTCAGTTGCATCTTTATGCAATTCCGGAAGTATACTCATACTCCCCTATATTGCTATCAGTGATAAAGCGATTTATGCTCGACTTATGTATCCTGATATCCGATCTTATTCGGGTAGGCGCTAATGTAGTGGGGTTGCCATGGTTCGGATGATCAACTCTGTACGCACCCAACAAGAACTGCTTCGAAAGCAGCTCATTATGTTGATGAACAGGAAGTATCATCGTTTCACTGTGAAAATGATTTGCAAACAACCAGTGGCAGTCCTCAGCGCACTATTCTGACTTCTTTGCAGAACGCAGAAAGTAATACTTACTCAAGAACTTTCACTACAGGTGAAAGAAGCGATATGGGTCTATAAGAGGAACCAAGATCAGCTTCACTGCCAGGTTTTAAGAGAGGTACAATCCTTGCTACCTTCCATACATCAGGGGCAATTAACTGGGAAATGGATAGGTTTAACACGTGCGTGAGGTATTCTACCGCTATAGGCCCAAGGTGCTTCAGCATCAGCATTGAGGGCCTTGGATGACTTTGCTTTCCCTATAGCAGCAAGAACCTCCTCACATGTAAAATCCACCAAATCTTCATGTCCTTTTTTCCTTCTAATATGTCGTATGGATTTACGCTTTAACCTATTCTGCTGAGAAGGGTCTGCAGAAATTGGTGGCACACTTTTTTGACGATCCTATTTGTACTCCATCAAATGTGACAGATGAAAGAGCTCTATTCTGCGGTACACCAGATATCTTTTTAATGTTGTTCCACAGACATCTTGTTCCATCCTAACCTCCTTAGTCCATGAAGTGAACATGGGAGCCGACGACTTATGGGTTAAAATCTTAAGACTGACAGCATTGAAATAATTTAATTAATTCTCTAAAGAGATATTTATTCTCGCATAAATTTCACGTCCGAGGATAAAATAGAACATAGGTCACCAATTTTATACAGGAAGGAGGTAGAGGCATCTTTGCTAAACGCGGGCTGAACAGGGTTTCGCACGGGCGGAAAAAAAGGTGTTCAAGCGTAAGGGATTATAGGGAAGGAGGGGTAATGGCAGTAACTCACTGGGTACCATTTAAGGTAGAGGGATGAAATGTTGTATACATGTAAATAGGAAAGAAGGGAGCAGGGAAAGAAGGGGGTGGTAAAGTTAGGAGAAGCAGGGGAAGGGGGGCAGCGTAAGGGGTGGTTGTAGAAGGGGTGGAAGGCACAGGAGAAGAGGGTTGGGAGAATTGGAGCAAGAGTAAAGGGGCATGGGGAAGGTTGGCAGTGGGAAGGAGTGTCAGAGGAAAGGAGAAGCAAGGGGAAGGGCAGCAACGCGCCGGCTACCAGCTAGTTTAAAAGTAATCACCCGATGTTCTTTTGCTGTAATTTTTTTTTATAATGAAAAACTTTGGTTCTGCTTGTAAACCGATTCATGGCTTGTCGATTTGTATTGTGCGTTTGTTTACTTCACAAATTTGGCGCTGTTTGGAAAAGTTATAGCGTTTTCCAATGGGGTGATTACTTTTGGCCCAGGTGATTACTTTTGAGCCACCCATTATATCCCGGTACAGCCCAAAAAAGGTGTTACAACAATTTTATTTTTTTTGTTATTTTTTTTTTCTTACGAGTGGTTATTCCATGTGGAAAATCGTTTGAATTAAAATATGAAAGAAGAACGAGTAGTGAATTTGAAGTAAAATTTAACGATGTTTTAAAATTTTCATTTTGATTGTAGGACACTTGTCCAGTGAAAGATTAATGAAGCAACCATGTTTTAAAAGTTCCATCTCTTATCAAAGTTAATATTTCTCATAATTCATTTTCAATTTTAAATTATATTTTTATGAGCACTAATGGGAATTAAATGAACAAATCAAGGAAGGAACAGAACACAGTTGATCGTTTACTATTCTTACAATAAGTATTTTTATTTTGCAATTGTGATTGATTGCTGACAATTAAGCAGCAGATGTGATGTACTTCAATTGCGCGGAATTTTTTTGCATTGAAATGTGAGATTTATGGTTTCCTGCAAATAGTGAATAGCAGAAAAAAAGTTTTACTTCTTTATAAAGCGTTAGCTGAATATCATGAATTTGCATACACATTTCAATTAGGTGGGCTACTAAAATTAGCATAAATTTTTCTCTGGTTTGGTTGAACTCTGCATCAAATTCTAACGGAAATGAGAGCTTCAACGAGTTGTATTCGACTGTGATGATCAGTGTCAAGATTTGGCACACAATCCAAGTATTAAAAACTCTGCAAAAAAGAGTTGCAGCAAAAAAAAAAAAAAAAAATTACGAAAAATAGGCACTTGACCATAAAATGTTAACAAAAACCAATTAGTTTTTTTGCTATAGTCGAGGTGCCCGATTATGCTATACCCTGCATGTGTGCGCTATGCAATTAATAAAAAAAAAAAAACACATTTCGACTTTTGCTCCAACAAAACGCAATAAACGTTCAAAAATCGAAAAAATGCCTTTAAAATTAATTCCAACACCTCAATATCTAGATATTAAACTTGATATTAAACTTGCTGCTTAAAATTAGTCAGTGACCGATTTCGTATTTGTTCAATGTTTTCAATTTGATTGAGTCGTTTCAAATCGAGTTCTGTGGATCCATTGATGGGTGCAAATAAGGTACCCTCGTTCCTGCGACTTGAGACATAGGGTTACGTTTTGTGGTTTATCTTTCTTCTATATTACTTATTACTCTGCATAATCTTATCATATTATACTATTAATTTTATATATAGAGGTGTATTAAAAAGAAAGTGAATTTTTTATTTTTCTCTAAAAATATTTATTTATTCACCAATATATATTTTGTCCCCTTCAAAGAAAACCCCTTAGATATAATAAACTTGTGCCAACCGATTTTTTCAAGCACTTCGAAGCACTTCTGAAATGCGTTTTTTTGGAATGGCCCGGAGCTCTTCCAGCGATGCGGTCTTTATCTCCTCAACTGTGACAAAACACAGTCCTTTCATGGGTCTTTTCAGTTTAGCAAACAGGCAGAAGTTTCAGGGTGCCAATTCCGGTGAATACGATGGCTGAGGCATAATTACGGTGTTGTTTTTGACCAAATCATGGGCCTTTATGGGGCAACCATTATAACTCGCCTCGTCGATACCTCCTTTAGTGGCTTACAAACTAATAATACCATGTTATACTATTAGTGAATGGTATAAAAATGACAGATTTCTGGCGCCGTAATATGCGGTTCGGTTATTTTTTCTTCTAAATCTATTGAGTAGGGTATAAATGAAATGAAGGCCATTACAAAAAAATATAGAACTCATATGGTTAAACTAATTTTGCCACTAAAAAGTCTTAAAAAAAAAATAAAAAGAAAAAAACCCGACTGCGTAAAAGTAATCAAGCACTATAATTCATAGAACTATGTTTGAGAAATGAAATATTTGTCTTTTAATACATAATATAAAAAAATTTATTCCAATTTGTACAATAAATATGTTATGGATTATGTGTTTTTGTCCATTATTTAAAAGTAAAATAAATAAATACGAGTACACTGATTTAGAGCAAAATGAAATACTAAATTTTCCTCCTATTTTCTATACCATTTTCATTTTTTTGTCTGATTGAAATTGATTAAACTATCAATTCAATGGGAAATTTGGAATGTTCCAATAATTTGTGAATTGCAATAGATAGGTACTCAAATGAGAAAAAATTTATGAAATCGATAAAAAAAAAAAATTGAATGAAACTTGAACTTTCTTCAGCTGTTTTTCAGTCATTTTTCATTCGATCGATACGTTGAACGGGTTATTTAATCACTTAAAAGTATTTAGTATATGTGTGAGGCATCCATTCTTAAGAGGACTGCATATTAAATTTCAAGTGAATATCAACTGTAATAATTATGTTTTATAACTTTTTTTCTAACTTAGAAACGTCGATTCCAGCTCCATAAGGAAAAAACCTGAAGCAGCTACAAATATCTAGGACATCCTTTTGCTTTTGCCTGTGACGAGTATTTAAAACTAGTTGCCAATAGAACATGAGAGAAGAGAGCGAGCAAGAAAGACAGACAGACAGCCAGACAATAGCTAGCAGCTACCTTAATATACTTAATATACTGCGACGCGCCGGTCCTTCCTGGCTGTATCTCCTGTAATTTTACTCTAATTGACTTAAAACTTTTATAGAATATTCTAGACGTATTCTAAGACAATAAAGAAACAAATCGATTTTGTTTGATATTTTCAAACCCATGTAACCCCTTAAAGTATATCCTGTGATAATTAAGCAAGCATTCAACCTTTTATGTGTCCAAACTTGACACGAGTAACACTTTCCTGATGATTGGTTACAAGGGATAATGACAACAATTTTAATAATATTTAATTTCTATAGCAGAGGTGCTTGACAATAACCTGTACTCGTTGTATTTTTTTAGTAGAAGGCCTTGGTTTGTCTTGGCCTTATGTCAGTCCCCCAGTATATGTAGCAACTTTATGAGATTTCTTATGACATCTACACTATGCGGATACATATACACAACAAAAGTAGTATACCATATATGTACATTTCTGTGCAGGGTGTAAAAACATGCCGGTCATTATGATTTTGCTATAGTGGTTGTTGGAGGCCCCGGAAGTTGCTTTTTTGCCATATGTTTAAAGTCTATTAGATTCTGTTTGGCACTTTGTGTTTGCTATTGTTTTTTTTTTGTTTTTTTTTTGTTTTTTTTTTTTATGTGTGGATATGCAGTTTCATTAGCATATTTAGATTTCAAGATCTAATAAAGAATTCAAAACTTCTTTTTTTTTCTTTACACTTACTATGTATATTCTAATGGAGTTGCATAGCATCTGCCGTTTCACATGTTTCCATCTTTTTCATACACCCTAACTGTCTTTGTCTCTCTTTCTGCACTATGCTGAATAGTCGACGAAGTTTAACGATCCGAACGAAGCTTTTACGCTGCCCGATTTTAATCTGAAAAACGATCGTCATTCTTTTTTTCTTTTGTGCAGAAGCAGCGCGCAAATTTTCCTCGGCTCTGTGATTTTTCATTTCATTCGGTTTCGAACACGCAAAGTGTCAAACAGTGTTTTTTACGGAGTGCGCATAGCAACGGTAATACGATTTTTCGCAATATTTTTCCCTCCAAGTGCAAAGAAGTTTTAAAATTAAGAAAATATCTGAGAATAATAAATCCAAACTCGAATAAATGCTTTTATTTTGTGCAAAAATCAAATTTTTATTTGATGGAATATTTTCTACAAATTTTAGCGCTTGAAATTCTGTTTGCGTTACGCTTGAAGTGCAAAGAATAAATAAAAATGATTTTTATCTAATTACATTTTTTTTCGGTGCTTTGAAGTACATACACAAATAAATAGCAAAGTGGCCAAACAAATAAAAACAAAGAAGAATAAAATTTATATAAAAATAAATAAATGCAATTATGTATATAGAAACATAATGTTCGATATGAGATCGATTCGAATTAAAGGATGTTATAGAATTTTGTTGCACCGAAATTTAAAGTGGAACTCAGTATCTTGAGAATTTCTAATTCTAGAACCTAAACAAATGAAATAATAAAGTTTAAATAAAATATTTTTTTAAATAATAAATAATATTTATACTTACTAATTAAAGAATCATATTATTATCTAAACATTTACAAAACTAAAAGTCGGTCAATAAGTGGTTTTTCAACATATTTATGACTTAATTTCATGTTATTGTTGAATAGTATTTAAAGCATCTATGGCAGATATTCAGCTATAAAATTAATGTGGGTACCAAATTAAAATTTTAAACTTATTGTGGAATATTATTTGATTTCTAAAGGTATCAGGTGAACGACGTTTTTTTATCTTATCTTATATATATATATATATATATATATATATATATATATATATATATATATATATATATATATATATATATATATATATATATATATATATATATATATATATATATATATATTTTGTATATCCTTCCAATTGTCAAATTCGAAAATACAAAATTGAATTATCCAACCGAAGTGCTATAGTTTATGGTTGGGTATGTTAGGAACCGTCGAAAATGGTTTCCTATTGTTGTATTTTTACCACACAGTCTATTGGAATCGTGTCAAAATTCGGTAAGGAGACTCTTAGAGTCAGTATTCGTACAGAATTCTCAAGTAGGTACGCAACTCCTACTTTTACGGGTAGCCCTTGCAAACCCACCGCCCACTTTTGTGTTTTTGATTAATTACAGTTAATGTTAACTTGAAATGCACGATTGGAGGCCTTAAAAATGGGCCTCACTGTCCAAGTTACGGTTTTATACGGGAAACAAATTTATTAAAACTAATACCAATCTCAAATTTGATATGGGATCTTCATATTGATGGGCGCTTCATATATCTATTGTGATGCATGTTCCGCACGCTTTTCTGTAAGGTTCTTATATAAAACCCAATAATGAACATCGAAATCTTTAATCATTTTATCTCTGTATATTGGTAACCATATGTATGTAAATGTATATATGTACAAGTATATATACACACAAACTTATTATACTCCTGTATATTTGGGTACAGGGTATGAAAATATTTGACTGGTCTACTTAACAAATTTTGTTCCATACATAACATTTGGTTTTTTATTCCATTTACTGGGCATTATTAATTTGCCAGAAAGTTTGAAACGCTTTAAAGGAGACACCGTAGACTTCTCCGAAGGAAACTGTTATTATACTCTTTATACAGAATAGTATTATAATTTAGTCACATTGTTTGCCACGCCTTAAATGAAGGATCGGAATATATATATACGCGATAATCGCGACAAGACGTGTCGATCTAGTCATGTCCGTCGAAACATTCATTGGTTTGAAAGTTGGTATGAAGACTTTTATTAACCAGAGGCATCCATTGGTCAACATTCTAGAGTCCAGCCTAACATCTAGAAACCTGCTCGATCCAAAAGTTATTTAATTTTTATTATGAATTCTTTCTAATTATTTTATGCTCACCGAAACCTTCACCAACAAAATGCAAAATTTTTTTAAAATAAGTATCCATTGAAAAATATAAAAATTAAGTAGACATCAGCATTGCCAATCAAAAAGGGCAAGTCTGAAGAGTGTTAAAGTTTCGGTTCTAAAGTTAAAGTTTTTTTTCATGCGATGCCATATTTTTTGTTTTGTAGATTTTGGTCTGCTGAACTCGAAAATAGCATAAAAAATATATGAATGGATATGTTGTCGGGGTATGAATTTTTGAAGTTTTTAGAAGGTAGTCCCACTATTTTAGCTATATATCAAGTTACAAATGACAAATCTGATTGAAACTGATGTAGAAATAAAGATAGTAAAATACCAATAATACAGGTTTTTAGTGTTTTAAAATCGGTTATCACTGTGAATGAATTTCTGTCTAAAAACTCAATAATTACCATCGAACAATCACTATATCTACCTGATAAGATTCTGGCCGACTTTTTTCTCTTTTTAAAATTTAAATTACCACAAGGCACCCGTTTTTCAGTCGATAGAAGAATTTGTGTGAAAGGGTCTACTTTGAAGGCGATGCAGTAAATTTGGATAAATAATAATCATTTTGTGTTTTAGTGATCAATTTTCGATACTTTTTTAAAAAAATATCGTTTTTCTTTCTTAAATTTACTTTCAAGTTAGAAATGCTGTTCGAAGTAGTTTTTACTTAGCTGAAATATTAAAAAAAAAAAATAGATTTTCTTAGCAAAAATGAGAACAATACATTTACTATCAATGCGAGGAAAGTTAGATTTCGTTTAGGCTTTTCCACTTTTATATCTTTTCCGTAAAGAACGAACTCTTACGAAGAACATGAAATACACATGAACAATTTCTATAGATATGTTCCAAAGTTATGATTTTTAAAAAATTGTACTAAAATTTGACTTTTTGGCTATTTTTCATACAAAGCGTATTAGTACCTCAACATTATGATTCATATATAGAAGTTTCAAACTACTTAACCGATTTTTGAAAACTGAAAACCCATTTTTTGGTATTTTACTGTCTTTATTTTGATATAAATTCCAATCAGATTGATATATAACATTTCTAAGTTGATAAGTATATTTTTAAACTATGTTCTTTATTTATTTAAGATCTATCTTTTACATAACGTTGGCTCGTTAGGAGCTCTTAAAGTTATTTAAGGCTAGGTTAGTTTCTAAATTTATATCTTGTTGGGTGGGGATATTTTAGTTTTATTTAGGGGTGTCTAAATGGCTTGTCCAGTTGGTGGGTGGGGCTGTTTGGATCAGGTTTAGGGGGTCTAAGTGGTAGGTACATTGGATGAATCCTCTTCGGGCGTCTGGCTGTTATCAAGTAGGTTGATTGCCAGCTGATTTTCATGGTTGTCAAGCCTTTGGAGATATTTTTGGCTGTCGTTCCTGACTACGCTCAGATAGCTAAAATTGGTATATAGCTAAAATAGAGATACTACCTTCTAAAAAACTGCAAAAATTAATAATTCAACATTTTTTGAATATTTATTGAAACATTTTTTGAAAATATTTGAGAGTTCAGCTGAATAAAATCTATAGAAAAATATGGCATCGAATGCAGTTTCAAATAATTTATAGACTTTTTTAATTTCTATACTAGTGTTATTAAGCATACTATGTATCTCCAATTGTGTACTGAATGTCTCTTATACGACTTTACAAGTTATCCGTTTACTATTTAGAAAAAAAAAAAATTACAAATGCTTGCATCTCCGTCATAGAATGAATGGTTCTGATCGAACTTCTATAACATTTATGCTTCAATATAAGCAATATTTTTTGAAAATATACTTTTAGTTAAAACTAGTGGTCTTACTGGTATCGTTCGTTTATCAATGCGTTTAATGACGAAAACTGCGTCAGTAGTTTTTTCTTGATATTCAATAGGAATTTGAACTATACGGGTGTATGCTCATTGTACTAAACTATTACACGCGCATTATGTATCGTCTAGAACTGATAAGCTACATTTATCATTATTGATTTTTAACTTATGTCGTTATAACTTAAATATTGATATTTGCCAATCACTTCAGTAAGCGCAAAAAAATCAATTATTACAAAGCACTCGAAGTCAACGACTTAATGTATTAAGAGTTTAATTTAATATAGGCAAAACATTTGTATTAAAGCATGTGCACACTTCAAATACCTTTTATAGCACATACCACAAAAATAAAAAAACAAAATTTAACTCAAGTTGATTGAAAAATGTTTGCAAAAAATATAGATGCATACATATGTATATATATATAAACTAAACTAAAATAAAAAAATTAAATAATCATAAAACGTAAAAATTGCAGAAATCATAGCAACGAAGAATTTAAGCAACATACACGGTAGCAATTTAATGTACAATGAGTAAACAACCTGGAAAAAATCACCTATTAAAACATAGATACATATGTATCTATAGTACTAATGTATATATTATACCTATGTGCAACATGTGCATGCAACAATCTTTGTACAACAACAATAATAAAATAATTAATTAGTGCATAAAAAGTTAAATTAAGAGCCGTTAAAATTTCGCATTAGAATTTCGACGTTGAGTGCTCGTTTCAATTTAAGTATCTCAAAGTTTGCCACGCGAGTGCATTCACTTTTCCAATGAGAAAAGACAGAAAGTAAACAAAAATCAAGTTTTGTAAGAATGGAGCAGTCTAGAGTCCACGACTTCGAAATACCCTGCACCCTAGCTAATCTAGACCTGAGCAGGTTTTAAATTTTAAATCACAAAAAAAAAAAAAAATTAAAAAAAGCAAACTGAAAAAAATAAATAAATTATTTTAAAAGAAAAAAAAAAATATAGAAAACAAACTTTTTTCCGGCAATGCGACCTTAAAAACTGTGAATTTTCGGTTCAAATGGTCATATTATGGGCGTGGTGGGCATTATGCGCGTGGCATCTACAAAATTTAATATAAGACATCTGCGTACAGTCAAGGAAGAAGGTTGAAGTTTCTTCTTATATATGTATATACTGTATGGAGCCTACTTCTGCTTGTTACATATATTCGCACAAACTTATTATACCGTTGTCCCTTTGGGTACAGTGTATAACAAGAAAAAAACGTTACCTTGGAGATTTCGAAGATTAATTACCATTCACAAGATATTTAAAATCGTATTGTAAAACATAAACTTGGGCTGTACGTTTGTGTGGAGCCACTCCAAAAAGTGTGCGGGATACGCCCATTGGTATACATATGTGTGACGAAACCATCCGTAAGAACCGACAATATCGACAATTTGTTCATACAAAAACACAAAAGTGTATCAATATGAATACTTTATAAACTTGGAACCAGAAGAAGCTTCAATATTGGCTTTCAGAATAAATTACCAGCAACTATTAGACGGACATGGATAAATCGACAAGCTGATCAAGAGTATATATACTTTATCGTAGACACCGAAACCTCCTTTAATGCGTTAAAAACTTTCAGAAAACTTATATTACTATTTCACGTATGAATGGTATAAAAATCAAGAAAACATTAAAATCAGTGGAGCCGAAGCATTAATATCGTTTACAAGATCTATCCTGCATTCCATTCAAAAAATTTTGTAAATGCAAAAACAAACATTCAATTTAGATGAAGTGTTGAATAAAATAATAATAATAATAATAATATAAATATATAAAGTAATTTATCTGCAAAATAATTGCATGAACAGTATAGAGTAGTAGACCAATCAGAACTGAGCGAATAAAATACATACCAACACATAAAAACACATAAAAAACATACACAAGATCCAGACAAATAGACAGACTAGACTGTCAGACATAACGAGTTGTAAACGCAATTACAAAATTGAAATACTATTCATTCAATATGTGAAGTGTATTAAAATAATTATAATTTTAATTAATAATTTGCTCCAAAAGTGAAATGATATGTAGTTGCAACAAAATGTAAAACAAAAATATAACACAACATTTGGAAAGAAAAAATGGCGCAAAATCAAAAAATAAAAACTTAACAAAATTGTAAAACTTAAAATATATCGTAGTGGAAATTAAAATTCAGCTAACTAAAACTGTTTGAAAATCGCAGCTTCGCTATGACGTGGCTAAGTGTAAATTTACCATATATTTGCCTAATAATTATTATTGGATTAATCATACAACTTGATGCATCGAACAGCGATACAAATGACAAAATCAATGACAGCAGTACATTTAGGCAGATACAAATCAGACGCAAAAGAAGCATTGAACTCAATGGCATCGAGGTAAGTAGCATTCAAAATGTATCCAATAAACTACTCAAGCAGTCATTTGCACACAATTGCCTCCGAATAGACAAGCAGAAAAACTTAAATCTATTTACGAGCACATCACCTCACATCAACGAGATAATAGCGTAAGATTTTCCATTTTCCGAAAAAAATGCACAAGTATTTACATTTAAATAAGTTTCTTTGTCTCATGATCAGAGATACTTTGTACGAGTATTTATACTTACCTAAATATACAACCTTGTTGTCCATGGGTGAGTGTGCACATTTTGACATTTTTTTTTGTGTTTGTTTTGGACTGACTTTAATGGGTTTAATGCCTGCCGCCATCTATAAATACATTTTTTATTCATGCAAAAGATTTTTATCGCTGCGAGATCAAGGTTCAAAAACTGTCAGTTTGCATTTAATGTTTGCATTTGATGCTGATTTCAGCAATTAATCAAGCGTTCGAATTGTTAACTGGCGCATGTTGTGTTAGATAGTGTTAGATAGATTCATACACAAACATAGAAAAGTAATCTTGCAAGCACAGAAAATATGCATTGGGTCAACAAGATTACAATTAGCATATGTCTAACATGTATTTCAACGACAAATGGGCGTCATGTCTAGGTAGGTTAATGCATTTTATTTGCATAAATATTTGCACAGATTAAAATACATATATGCAACATACATGTACCTAAGGTTTTTGTACTGTAGAATATGTGTAATTAATGTGGAAACTTTTTATTGCAAACAAAGATTTTTTGATTCTTTGTTTTTAAATAATTTAAAAATTTTCTTATATGAACCAATTTTTTAACTTAATTTGGAGACTTTATCAAGAATAATTATATTTTAATGCTTAGATAGTATGTTGAATATATTCGGAAAAAAAACAAAGCAACGAATATATTCTCTTATATACGAGTACAAATATTCGAAGTCAAGCAAAAAGATGCTCTTGTTATAATAAAACATGAAAAATAATTAATTTTACTGGAATGGAAGATATAATACACTTCAAAAATTTCAAATTGTATACATTTCAACAAAGATATAAAAAAAGTATTTGTGAAATTTTAAAGTATATAGATCAATCCCTAAACGAGGGCGGACACGTCCAGAAGAGTCTACCATAACAAATTTCAAGTTGATATCAATTGTAAAAAATGTATATTTCCTGATGTCGCTGATTAGCTGGTAGTGCTGAATTCAATATGAATGCAATGTTTTTTTTTTGGAGCGTACGGGCTTAAATGGGTTCTACCTTCAAAAATGGGCGTGGCATGTTGCTATGAATACTCAATGCGGAATTTATACAAGAAAAAGCACTATAACACCAATGCTGACGAGCATGGTTAGTTCGACTCGTTTCTTTGAGTTGATCAAGCCTATGTATGCATAATTTATGGGGTCTCAAATAGCTTCTTTAATGAGTTACAAAGTTTAAAACGTTTTGATAATATATTTTTTAAGCTGTCTCATGCGATGCGGACTATTTGCACCGAATCAATTTTGAATCGGTTTTCAACCGAACCATGTCCATTTGTCCATCCGTCCGTCTGTATGTTTGAACAACTATTTATTGGAGACTATAAAATATAGAGCCTTCCAACTTGGACGTTTAGATTCTTCTAAGATGTGAGCAGATCAAGTCTAATATTGAATGTCATGCCCACAGTACGGATATAGTACAGTACAAAAATAATCTGTTCTTACAGTAAAGTAAAGGAAAAAATACAGGGTGTCTCAAAAGAAAGTTCACATTTGATTTGCTGATTGCGTGAACGAAACTATTCCGAAGGGCGCGGGGGTATGTCAATCGGAAGCCTAGCTATTGGGAATTTAGTCGCTATGGAGCGTTTCTCGGAAGAGAAACGCGTTGTGGGTACGTGAGTTTTACAAAAACGATAATTCAGCGACTGTAGCGCGTAGAAAATTCTTCAGTATTCGACATGTTCGTCATTTAAATGATGCGCCAAACCCTGGACTCATTGGAAAATGGGTCGAGAAGTTTGAAGAGACCGGTTCAACGCTGGAAAAATCAAAATCCGGGCATCCAAGGTCTTCGAGAACTTTCGAAAACGTAGACAATGTTACTCAGTCTGTTCGTGACAACCCGGACCTTTCGATTCGGATGCGTGCTGTTGCTTTAAACATGCATATATCATCATTATTCCGCGTTTTTAGCAGCTTCACACACGTCCAACAGGTCTCTACCACGAGTTCATGAAATTTTTCCTGGCATATTGATCTCCAGGAGAGGTGACATAAATTGGCCTCCACCAAGTCAAATCTAAAAATTACGGCAACAAACCGACTTCCCTGGCACAATTAAAATATCCGTCACGAAATGGCAGCCATCACGGAGAATACCTGCCGAGCCGTCATAGGAAATTTTAGTGCTCGATTAAATGAGTGCCGTGAACGCAACGGTTTACATTTGGACAATATCATTTTTAAGAAATACTTTTTTTTTATCGATTTTTTAAATGTGAATTTTCTTTTGAGTTTGTTAAATCATTTAATTTTAATTTTTTCTATTTTATTATTTTTTTACATTTGGTTTTTGTTTATAAATTAAAATCAAAATTTAAAAATTTATTGATCATAATATTGATAATAACTTTTCCAATTTAAAGCTACATATTGAGATCGATGAAAATTTTTGTTATCAAAAAAACTTCATATAAAAAAAACGTTGTCAAAAAACAATACAAAAAATGCAATCAATTGAGAAATAAGTTAGTGTAATCGAAAATTTTCCAAGGCAGGCTTTCAATTAAATGTACTAAAACGATCAGCGCAACGAAAGTCGTTAATAAAATACTCGTTGCTAATTCCCTGATTGTATGTTTATACCCTGTACCCAATGCATAAAGAGTATTTTAAGTTTGGCCAATGTTTCTAATAGGCAGAAAGAGGCGTGGTAGACCCCATAAAGTATATACAACCTTGATCAGCATCGGAAGTCGAGAAGACATGGCCCTCAATCCGTCTGTCTAACCGATCGCCTGTATAAACGAAGATATCTCGGAGACTATAAGAGATAGAGACATTAAGTTTGAATATTTAGAATTCCTTTGCTGATAAAGTGTATTATATGAATATACTCGTATTAATTCTACTTTAAGGGCTAGCTCCCATACAAATCTGGACCCATTTTTAAATTTTTGTATGCGATTTGTATATTTTTATTGTTAAATACGGTAGAAGCATGGTGTACCTTACGTAAATTCTAATAAAATATGCTGCATAGATCCAGATAAGACATCTATAAGGGGTAGCCCCCATACAAATTTTTTCTCCTTAAAAAGTTTTTGTATGAAATTTTATTGTTTTTGTTCTTAATTAAGCTAGAAATGTCACATGTGGTGTATCTTACAGTAGTTAAAATATTATATCCCACATTGGTCCAGATCGGACCATTATAATTGGTAGCCCTACTCATCATTTTTGAATTTTTGTTTGATATTTTTTTTCTTTTTATTTTTAAATAATTCTCAATTCTAATTAAAGTGCTCAGTATATATGAATCCAGATGGAACCACTAAAGAATTTAGCTTCATGCAAATCAATGGGTCATATAAGGAGCCTTAAACAAGGTACAGAGTATACCGAATTCCTGACTGCAGCTTCTTACTTCATATATTTTTTGTTTAGAAACCTATTTAAAAAAGTTCGGCTTTCTTAATTTTCGTTCAATTCTTGAATTTTGATCTGCCACGCCTGTCATAACAAGTATATCTGCGCACATTGAAACATTTTAAGCTTTCGAATTATTCTTAGAATACGAAAAATTATCAATTGTTATGAAAAAACAATTGTCATTGATATGAGTTTTATAACTATTGCCAGAATTGGGCTGTTGAGCTACTTACTAGTAAATCTGAGTAAGTACTTAGTAAAAACGCGTGCTCCAAAAAAAAAAAAAAAAAAAAAACATTACATTCAGCTTAAATTCAACACTATCAGCTAAAAAACTGTCATGAACAAACAGGTGACATTCAGGCGATATTAAAATGATTTTTATGCTAAATATGCTAAAAATTTACTTGTATAGATAGTCGTATAAAACACAACATTTTAATGACAGTGACTCATTAAAAAATATAATGTGCAGCTTAAAACAAATATTCACAGCAATCAGCACTATTTTGTTTTTTGTTAAGAAATTGGAGTACATACATTAAATGTGAACAATTTCGGCGCGAGTTTTAACTGAACTGATTTGACAAGATTGCCAGCAAACAAAGAAAGTATTCATAGACAGTCAAGATCTGTCAGTTTGCTGTTCGAGGCGACGTTTAATGACCTCTGGAGGATTTATGATTGTCTACTACAGACCATGTTTTTGTAATTTGATAATACACGAAAAAAGAAACGTAAGTTAAAATAATAAAATATAAATAAAAAAAAAATAAACAAAATATTCTAAAGCAGACGCTTCTTATAAATAATAGAATTGTGATGATGCGATTTATATGACAACAAAATTAATTCATCTTGAAGCTGAATCTAAAGCACAGCTGCCAATGTACGAATGTACAAACAAAAGCAGCAAACATATCTAGAAATATTTTATCTGTGGAATGCATTCTATGGAAGACTCTTTAAAAAGCAGCTGTGCACAAATTCCTAGTTTAAATGTGTGAATTAAAGGGTCTGCAATGTCTCCTCCAGGCTGTTTCAAATAATTATACAAACTTAATGTACATTTTTATCGTATTGGCACAGGGTTTGATTAAAAAAAGAATAAAATGTTTTGTTCCGCTATGTTTAGCGAAAAATTTTTCATGCTGAATTACTATACATGCAAATATATAAATAAGCTAAAGTAATACCAACTAACTACATAATCATGTTTACTCTTCTGGGTAAAATTTACTCGTCTTTTGTGAGAAAATGTCGGAAGTGTTTGGCTTTGATAGTTGAGAAAAGCACAAACGGCCAAAGAGACATGCTAATAAAGTGGAGTGGTAGAAAATTATGCATGAAATAAGAGTATTCTTATTTTTTTTGCCATGTTTTTGTTTGAATTGAAGGTACATACACATATTCGTATGCTCATTTGGGCAGTCGTTGCTTGACTTTGTGTCTACGTCTGGGCGAACATAATTATGGGTCACGCACAACTTCAGCATGTAATAAACGAAGCAAGCGATTTGTGAACGGTGTATACAGATTGACAGCAATGCAAAATAGATTTTGAACATATTTGGGTTTAAGAATTTTTTCTACACGCTACAAAATAATACAATATGTTTTTGCTTCAAATATGATTTTTAGCTGGCTCAATTTCTTTGTTATATTTTACAAATTTTTCTTTATGTAAAGAGAGAACAATAACATCAAATTTTTGTTATATTAATTGTGTTTAGCCACGGAGGCTCAGTACTTATCAGTCTGCTCGGAGGATACTGCAAATTTTGCTACTTATATCATGTATCTCAGGAAAAGCGTCCTGTGTAATATATGAATTTCTATGTATTCAACGATAAACGCATTTCACTTTGAAGTATGTTATATCAAATAAAAAATTTGATATAATTTGTATGGTTGAAATCGATTGTAATATGTAATTGAGCGTTTGTAATGTTGCTAAACTTTTTAAACTATAAAATACAGCTATTTTACTAGGGCATCAATTTATTTCTCTACTCAAGAATATTCTTGAAAATTCACCACTGTTCCAATGTTCTTTTCATACACTTTATCTGTAGATTGAAAAGGAGAGTCTAAATATTCATACTTGAAGTCTCTATCTCTTATAGTCTACGAGATATTTTCGTTCAAGGAGACTGTCGGACGGACAAACGGACAGGACTATATAAGCTTGTCTTCGTATGCTGACAGTAACAGCCATTAGTATGACGCATTAGGAAAAATAACTAATTTTGCACATAATATATCAAAATTTGCGCAATATCGCGAAGTTTTATCACTCCAAATATGAGCACGAAAATTTGGTTTCATTTTTCGGCAAAATCGCAAAATTTACTTTTGACCTATATTTTTTTACGTAGGTATTGTACAGCACCATGCTAGCATTCATTTGAAGGTATTCAAAAGAACTCTCCAACGAGCTATTACACGTTGAAAAATATTAAGCCATTTGACCACAGTAACCAATTGAAGTTAAAGTTTTTTTTGAGCTTTTCCCGCTAAAATCCTCCATTTTGAAAAAAAGTTGTAGAACAAAAGTTTCTTAGTTTTTTGTGTACTAATATCCTGTATAAGGATTCAAGCAAACAAACACACAAACTATTCATCAACTCGTCAAAAATTTCCAAAATTCATAACTTTTGAGTGGGTGGAGTATTCCGTTATAAACCATATCAATGGCTAGTAAAACCATTACTTCGAAAATTGCCAATCATGGGGAGTTTCTTTATTTTTTTTATCTTTAATTGATCAGACTACCAAAAACGAAAGTTTAAAATTAATTTTTCCTTTTATTTTAATTAATTATTAAACATCGTGCTATACATCAATATTATCTTCATTTTATTTAGCGATCTAAATTATGAAAATTATATATGTATTTTAGCTGGCGCAATATCTTTGTTACATTGAGAAATATTTTACATATTTTTCTCAATGTGAAGAGAGTAAAATATCAACAACTTTTTGTTAAATAAATAATGTTTAGCTACGGAGGCACGTGTTTCGAACTCAGCAATTTCTTTACACAAAAAAGTATATTTTTAGCGGGTTGGACGTTTAACTGAATAACATTGACATAAACTTTATAAGAAAGTACTTTTTATCACGTTTTATGTTTGAAAGTCATTTCAAATAAATGACCACCGCAAGTATTTTTGAGATACTACCTTACATCAGTTGAAATTTTGCTGTTACAACATAAGGTTGCAGAAAATATTATATCTATATTTTAATTGTTAGTTGTAAGAATCTTACTGATACTGTTGTAGTGTATAACTGTTCCCCAGAAACTGTTGCCAAACATAATACGTAGGTTGCTGTTTATGTTTCTGACCTAACATTGAAATATCAAATATTTGTAGATGAAAATGGTTTTATTGGTTTTCAAAATATTCTCCACGATGATCAATACACTTTTGAATGAGCGTGAACCAATTTTCGAAGCACTTTTTCAACTCCCAATGAGGTAGCTCCAAAACATGCTGTTTAAGCGCAACAACCGCTTCTTCTGGCGTAGAAAATCGAAGCCCACATAATTTTTGATTCATGTTCGAGAACAAAAAGAAGTCATTGGGTACCAAATCAGAACTGTACGGCGGATGACCCATACATTTTTTTTCGGCGGTTTGTTTTCCTTATTTCTTCGAAAAATTGTGGCAAACTAATGGTTGCATACGATATAGAATTGACCGTGTGTGGAAGCTCTGTAGTCACATGACCATTTATGCCGAAGGAACAGGCAACTATTTGCTTCGAAGTGTTTCGCGCGCGAAGAACTTTTGTTTGATTACCGCGGTCGTATTTCGTTGCACCAATCTACTCGAACATATCTTCTTCACGGCTAAAATATCAAAAATATCATTCAAAATCTTATTGATGCTTGTCATACTAATGCCTCTTTCGCTTTCTCACGATATGTAACATAACGGTCTTGCTTTATCAGATCGCTTATAGCAACTATGTTCTTTGGAACAACAACCGATTTGTTATGACCTTCACGGAATTCGTCGTCGACCTCGACTGAACTTGTTGTACCAGTTTTTCATGATGCTTAAGGATGGTGTTCGATCACTGTAAAAGGATTTTAATTCATCGAAGCATTCCAGCCTGATCGCACGAAAATGTTACGGGATTCCATTTTTTTGCCCCAGATGATTTTTTCAAGACACACTAAATAACACAAATATTGCTGCGTACGTTTTCGCTAAGAAATGTCAAACTTTCCAATGGAAACGCCAGATGCTCTTATCAACACTTAGTGTTGCGGAGGCCAGGTATATAGATAGCGCCCCTCGTATAACGAAGAAGACGATCTTTATAGAGAGATCTACGAACTGAACTTCGACATGGTGGCTTCATATGACGGAGTTTCATATGAACACAAGCTTCACATATTTTTGAGTAAACCACTTTAAAAATGAGGAAAGTGGCGTATGAAGAGTATTGAAGGTTTGGCTCTAACGAAGTTAACGTTTTTTCTCGTTTCCAGTTAAATTTTTTTACTTTCTACTCTGTACAATATTAAAATAAATAAAAAAAAAAAAACAAAAAGAAAATGAAAAAGATGAAACTTTAACATCGTTAGAACCAAAAATTTATTTTAGTAACAAAGTCTATATACCAAAAAAATAGCAAATCGTTGCAAAGCCGTAAAGCACGATTATTATTTAAAATCATTAAAATCAACTGTCCAGACAATTTTGAACGTATGCTAAACAGATTTTCCAAACTAAGTACAACGCCAGCAGCAACAACAACAACAACAACAACATGAGTAAAGTAACATTTTGCTGATTTTCAACTTCAATATAATCAAACGCGGCAGTGGTGCGACAACTTTGGCTTTGGTAAAATATTGTATAAAGTACGAACAGAACGCCTATTTTTGCCGGCTATGCTGAGATTGTTCAGTTGCTGTTGTTGTAAATAATTTTCCGGTTGTTATACATAACGCTCATATAGAGCCAAACTGATGGAAAACTACTAAACGAGTACTCGTATATTCGAATATGTGCTGTATCGTGCCTCTAACAAAAATGTCTGTTACCTTCGATGCCCTTGTGGGCAATTAGTGTCCATTTAAATAAAGTTTTTGTTGCAACGAACAATGTTTTCACTATACAGGTATAGACTGTAGCTATAGATACGTACCCACACTAATTTCTACTGCATAGAAACATATTCGAATAACAAAGTGTGGCCTGGCTGTAAATCTCTTCACGGTTCGTTTGTCAGCTGTAACTTGGAGAAGTGCGTGAATGAGTGTTGAATGAAAACATAATATTAATTAAATCACAACAGATCACTATAATATGTATTATTTAAAATTGTAAGTTTTGTAGGTTTTTTTCGGGGCGCCACCGAAATCAAATCAATTTGTTTCCGCATTTTCGGCTGCATTGAATTGTCTACACAATGGCGTAATCCGCTAACAGTTGTTTGAAATGATTTTCAACATTTTTCATTTCAGCAACAGCAGCTGTTTAAGTTTTCCACACTTTAGATTGTGTTGCTCGCATTTTCTATCTAATAATTGTCAAAAAAAAAAAAAAAAAAAAAAAAATAAAAAAATAAAAGCGAACTAAGAAGTGAAAGTATTTTGAAAAAATAGAAACCGAAATTGAAACCTAAACCTAAACCTAAAGAGTACCATTTTTCACGCTCTGTGATTAAACAGCGCAACTCTTATCAACATACAATATTTCATATTTAAGACTTTTTCCTGCTACTCTCTAGATTTTCGTTTAAACCTTTTACTTTTTATCTGCGCTAATTTAAATGATCTCTATTTTTTACTTTGCATCTTTAAGATTGATGAACAAACGCTGCTGTCGCATTTGGCCGCACATGAACGAGAACTGATCTTTGGAAGTACGCAAGCGCGTAAGTATTTAAAAGTTGAATGATTTTTTGCTTTTTAAAATATACTCGTAGTTTAAATGTTCTTGCTACTTACGTAAACACAAAAAAGATTTGGCGTTTAAGAATTAGTAGATTAACTTTCAGATTAATTCGAATTGAGCTTTACATATTTATTTTTCGATTAGTGAATAAAACTTAAATTGTTTGGTATATCCATGGTCGGTATTAGGAGGGGGTGGGGGGTGGGGGTTGTGTTTTTCAAGCTGTTTCGGGAAAATAATGATTTTCAAGAAAATTAAGTAATTATTTAAAAATGTGCTATACACGATTTAAAATGCCATGATATATTCGTCATTATTAGACATATTAGTTATCAGTACACGAGTACGAGTACAGTCGATCTATCTATGTCTGTCTGTGCGTTCGTGAATGTCTTTTTGCGTCAATCTTTAAAGTATTGGTTTGAAAGCTGGTGGGTGAATAACTGTAAGCAACGTACTTATCAAAATTATGATGTAAGCGCAATTATGAAGACTCTTCAAGAAGACTTGCATTCCTAGGTTCTAGTGAAAGCAGAAACTCTCCAAATAATGGAAATTCTTTTGGAATACTCGATTTCATTTTGAGTATTCTCTATTTTTGCAAGCCATTTCGTTGATCTCTTTAATTATTTGTCTTCTACAATTTGCGAAGAATTCATCGAAATCATGGCCAAAAAAATTATTTTCAGAGATCTGCACTCAAATGAGAAAGGCAAAGTTTTATTCAGTATCAATCGACTCTGCTCCTGATGAAAGAAATAAACTTCAACTTACAGTGGTTGTAAGATACGTGGAAGGAAATCGGCCAGTTTAACACTTTTTGACTATGTTACCCAGTTGTGGACTTTGTGGATTTTTGAATGACCTAGATATTGAAAACGGCCAAGGTCAATCGTACGACAATGCGCCTAATACCTATATCTAGGAAGTATCAAGGCATACAAGCTTTAATACTGATGCGTTCCATTTTTCGAGATTATTTACCAGATTTACGTTTTTTTTTCACTGCATGTACTGCCCGATACCAGATTTAACAACCAGATGTAACAATCGTGAAAACAAAAGATGAAATCTATACAATGAAGGTTTTGAGTTCACTACGATTGCCATGCAAATATGAAGCAACCAAAGCACTTGCTCGCGGTTATAATCAGAATCAAAAATCATTCACTGAGATTCTTATTGACGAAGAGCAAAAGGCTATTGTGAAAGATTAGCTTTCGAAATGAAAATGGCTCATCTGGAAACTTCAGTTTAGACAATAAAGCCACCAGCAGATATTTGAAAACTTCCACGATGTTACACAGTACTTCTGTTGAATCATTTAAATTATTCTTTCAAATCGAGGAGAAAATCTTCTAATAGAAATATATAAAAACAAAAAAAGTTGGTAAAAAATTATCAAAAACTGTCGAAGGCCAAACTTTTATGACTGCAACCGCTGCTCCCTAGCTATAATCGTGAGAGAAATTCCGCATCGAAGTTTTTGTTTTGAATACTTGCTAAGGTTAGTCCATTCTTAACCAGACGAATTGGAATTTGGTAATGAATTGTTTTAACTTACCGAATTATCGACGGTCTAAAAACGGCTTGACGAAGAACCAATGGCATAATCATAGAAAACGATTTCCATTCAACGTTTCTCAAAAAGGAAATAGTTCTTCGCATTTACATATTCGTGATGGTGTCAAATTCCAATAGAGAAAGATCGTTTTCAAAAATAAAAAACGGATTTCGAACGAGTTCAGGATAGGTTCGACAATCTAACGGATTTGATTATTGAAAGCGACAGTCTCCGTGATTATATTTTGATGATCTTTTTGATGTGTTCGCTTATAAAAAAGCCGCGAAAAATTCCTTTACCTTGATATTTGATCAAATCATAACTCTTTGCTTAACGTTTGAAGAACGACCCCCACTATAATCTATGAACCTGCGCCCCCACAAACCTAAATCCGGATATGGTTGTATGAAATTTCAAAGGGATTGCTTTATTTGAAAGGAATACATCGTTCAATCATCCAATTATAGATAGCATTTCCGGTTATTTAATAGCTCTCGTAATATTGACTTAAAAGTAGTGTAAGTAATTGTTTGCGGTTCATTTGCATAAGTCTGCATATTCACAAAACTAAAAATGTATAGAGGTGTTAAAAAACCATGAAAAATGTCTATTTTTAAAACACAACACAGCAGAGTTATTAAAATACTATTTTAAGAACTCTGATGTGTCCCATACGTGTATAAAAGCGATAGAAAAAGAAATAATGCTCCGAGAAGTTAGTTTTTCAAGTTTAAATGCAAATACTCGTAATAACAAATTAATCAAAATTTTACTTGCTTAAAACTACAAGTTGATTACTTTTGTATACAAGAGTAAAAGATAGTGCCAAAAAAGGAACTGACATTTTGTAAATTTCACAGTTTCTTTACACCATTCACATGGTATTATCAGTAAAATGGTATTTTCAGTTTGTTAAATAGTTTGTAACGCATTAAAGAACTTATCATAGATCCCATAAAGGATATACATTTTTGATCATCTCGATGATACGATTCGATATAGCCGTACCCATGTGTTCGTCTGTTTGTCTGGTAGTTGTTGCGCATTTGGGGGATCAATTTTTAAGATATCGAGCTGTAACCCGGCAATTAGACTGTTTTTTGCCAACAAATGGAGCAGTAGCATCCACCAAATGCATATTGCATTTGGTGGATGCAGTGTGCTAAGGTGCCCCGCTTATGTGCATGGCAAAGCAAACGGCTCCAGTTTCTAATCTGAAGTTATGGCATCAGTCAAGTATTCATTTGCAAGACTGTTTGTGAAAAAGGCAGGCGTAAAAATAGCCAGTACCAAGGCTATTCAATTATTATTAATATAATTTTTATTGCGACTTAAAACTTTTTATTATTTATGGTAGAGACAAATAAAACTACGACCTAAAAGATCTATTGTTTGAACTACTGACCTACCCTAAGCCTATGTGCTGAATGAATCTTAGTACTTTCTTAGGATCCAAACTTTTCAGTGGCTCCTTTCTAATAAGGTGATTACCTAGCATCTGTAATGATGTGAAGAGGGGCCTCCCCCTCGTGGTCACATAATCTACATTCGGGTGCTTTTTGTATCCCTGGCTCATATTTTTCCTCCATACGAATGAGGGAATAATGAACAACTTTTTTTTTTACACATCCGATACACGTGTTTCAGTGTGTTACCTATACCCATTGTCAATCGGTTTGGTCGCACATTGCTTTATTGCATTGGTTGATTGCTTTTATATTATGCTAAACTGAAAATCGCTTTGTGTATCCCACAAATTTCTGTTATGCAATGCAAACGAAATGGGAAAGACGTTATACTTTCCAAGAACGTTCTATTGCATTCTTGCAAGTACGGCTCTCTTTTTTCTTCTGTGTATTGTTGTCGCATTATCCCCTTATAAACTGCGCCATTACCTAGTAACCAACCGTTACTAGAGATAGTGCAAGATGGGACGTTTTGATAGTTTTCTTCTATTGATTGTTAGACAATCAAAGTCGAATGTTTTTTCATAATTAATTCTATTTTTTATTTTTAATTAATTATTATTAAAGTCGTTTTTTAGCGACCTAAAATGTATATATCAATTTTCGCTGGCTCTAGGTCATTTTACATTGGTAAATATTTTTTACATTTATTTCCTCAATGCGAACATTTTTCTGTGTAAATAAAAAAGTTGTTCATTATTTCTTCTTTCTCGTCGATGAACATATAAAAAAAATATTTCCTCAAGTAGTATGACCTTAAGCCAGCTAAAACTCATATATTATTATTAATATTTTTTTAAATATATTTTTTATTAGCAAAATAATCTTTAAATACGTGTTTACCATTAACTTAATATGTAACTGTCATATAAAGATTGTTTGAAAGTGCCTCAAATTAGTTTAATTTATGTAAATTAAAACAAATAAATTTCACATAATTAAATAGTTTTCCGTAAATTTCACTTCAAAAATAGTTTTCTATTTCCCTTTACTTTGCTTACCTAACTAAAAGAAATTATTCAAAAGGCATGACTTAATCATTTCATTTTAAAACATTTCGCAATCGCTGAGCAACAATGCGTCAAATAAAAGTACGATTCAAAAAGTTACACACACTTCCAATGTTTTACAAGCAAATTAACAAGACTAGCGACAACGAAAACCTTTGCATGCAGTTGCATTGAATTTAAATAGCTTAATACAAGATACAAAATACATAATAGCAATTTAAGTATTTTCGCTTTTTATGCGAATTTGATGCAGCAGAGGAAGAAGTCAATGAATGAAGTTTGCAATATATAAATGTTGCCCTTTAATTCAAACATACTACTTGCAACAAAGACACAAGCGCTGTCGTGTATACAAGTCAATGTCAAGCTTTAAAAACAAAGTGGCAAGTCAGCCAGACAAACTGACAAACTGACAACAACAAAATTGAAGCAACCACGAAGCGGACACTCCCGCGCTTCCTGCTAGTTAAACTTGAACTAGATGCAGATACATAGATACATAGATACTTTTGTACTTCTTTAAGTTTAAAATCGAAATGCAAATACAAAGCTGCGAAAATAAATTGAACTCTACATGTTTTTGTCTTTTTTTTACAGCGCATACGCTCAAATTGGTGCACTTAAGTCAACATGCAGTTACAGATACTTTAGCTGAATTTGAAAACGTTGCTGCTGCAACCAGAGATGTCTTGGTACAGCGGAAGCAGGAGTGGCAGCGACGCAGACGAAGACGTGATATTGCAGAAAATGCAGTAGACAAAGAGGCTAAGCGGAAGAAGTTTGTCTCGGTGCAGATAGAAGGTAAAGTATCTGTATTTTACAACCGCTGTATGTGTGTGTCTAACACGCAGTAGCAGTTGCCGCATTCGTGTATGTGGTGGGAGTCGTTTGGTTGTTAACTGCTCCAGTTGTGGTTTTTGCGGTCAATGCATTTTAATTAATTCACAGATGTATTGTTTCCAATTCATTTCCTTTTCTTGTTGCAGAGTTTCACTGAATTATTAAAAAGAAAATTACATTTTATTTCTTCTTTGTTTTGCAGATAATGAGCATTTAGTAAAGCTGCAACTGCAACAGACGTCGAAATTAATTGATGATGCATTCATATTCATCAAACGAAATGCGAATAGCACACAATTTATAGAGAATTCTGACAAGCTGGTGGAACAGTATGAACATTGTTTTTATCATAGCGAGAATTCCGCATTGGATCTATGCGATGAAGCGAGTGTGGTGAGTTTGAAATGAAGTTCATTGTAGGGCTCAAAATATTAAAATAAAAACTTTTGCATAAAATGTTCTGCCAAGTGTTTTATACAAAAATACTTTTGTCAGTAAAACTTTAGCTTACGTAGTGTAAAATCGGATCGTCTGAACACGAAAATTCAAATAAAAAATGGTTCAATGGTTAGTAACATTTTTTATCCTGATTGAATCAGTAAAGTTAAATAGTAAATCGAGCTAAAACTAAACAAATTATCACAATTCTGGGCACAACTAAAAAATGAAAGTATTTAGAAAAATATAGGAAACGTGAATGTAATTGGTGGACGGCGTAAGAGAGGACGTCTGAACGTATGATGGCATGACCGGGTCTATGATGACCTCAATAAGCTTCGTATTGCCAGCCATTGGCGCCGGTGCGCACAAAATATATCGAATGGTGCGTTTTCTTACGTGCGGCCTTGACTGATATACGGTTGTAGTACCGCTTAAGTAAAGTAAACGTTCATTTTATACACTTTATCTGCTTATAGATATGGAGAGTCTAAATATTGAAATTTGAAGGCTACATCATTTACAGTCCCAAAGATCTCGACATACATACAGACTATCAGATGAACACGTCTACATCAACTCGAATGTAGATGCCGATCAAGAATATACTCGTATATACTTTTCCGGGTCTAGGTTTCTGCTTTTATTTTCCAATTTGATATCCCTATTTAGAATATAACGAATATTCGTTTTCTATTGAATGACATGATATAGGATAATGATTATTGCGAATGAACGCATATGAAAAATAGACGTAAATGTATCAAAAAGAAAAACTTATGTACCAATTTTATATTGTATATACAAAGTACGTAAAAGGAATGAAAAATTGTACAAATGTCTTTAGAAGCACCTCAAAACAGGAGATCCGTGGGGTGCAGTCTTTAAGTCTTCCTCTAGACAAGTTCGACAGCAGAGCTGAGATCAAAGGGTTGAGTTGATAAGCAAGGCTATCATTGCATCTTAATGATTGATGATTGATCTCCTGCATCACTGTGAGTAGAATAAAATATCTATGAATAAGAATTTTCTGCACAAACCAATCGACTCCACGGTTTCTTCGAAGGAAGGAACAACAATTTGGAGATAAACAAGTACCTTATTTGCCAAAGACAATTTACTTTCGCTGCATAACAGCCAATTTAGCTTCATCTTTCCAGAACATGTTAGTAATACACAGGAGATGTGAGGTCGCCATGTAGAGCACTGATCCAAAAACACTGTCTTGCGGAACGTCTGTATGAATATAATGTACCGAATATTTAGCGTCTTGAACTTGCACAAAGAAAGCGCGATCAGTTAGATACTATTTCATCAGCTTAATGCAGGATTAAACTGTTAAAATCGTATCTAACTAATCGTATCCTACCATCCTGCCAACCTGATGAGTCCTAAAGCTATATTGGTGGGCTGGTTGTTGTTGTTGTTGTAGCAGCTTCTTCTTGTGAGCTGTATCAGGAAATCATATGTACACAATTTATTATATATAAAGTAAAATGTAATGGTGCAAGCAATGTTTGTGAAAGAGAAAGAAAAACCGAAATGCAAACCTCAAGTGTCAAGGTCTAGGAAAAAGGCAACATCCTCTGGTCGTAACCAGAGGTCTAAATTGCTCAATTGTGTTGGATGGGG
>JAWNNQ010000850.1:0-10402 GCA_035044765.1 Leucophenga montana | reverse complement strand
CGACTCAGATAGCAGTTTAGAAGAATTGTCCCGTGAATTTGGCGTATTGAGTGTGGCTGTATGTAAACAAAGAAATACAAATATGGCATTTTGACAGTGAAATAAGAAAATTAAGTGGCCGTATAAATTCTATTAACATCGGGCCTCCAGAGGTGGAAGTTTTTGAAGAAGTCAAAATTAGAACCGGTGTAGTGTGTGATGAGTCTTTAGATATAATAAAATCCTTGCCAGACTTTGATGGTAAGCAAGAAACTTACGTTTCATGGAGGCAAGCAGCTCACACCGCGTACAGAATTTTTCAAAATTATGACGGTAGTACAAAACACTACCAAGCTGTTTTCATTATTAATAATAAAATTAAGGGATCAGCTGACGTGGTTCTAGCGTTAACACAGTCCTTAATTTCAAGGCTATTATAGCTCGGTTGGACTTTACATATGCGGATAAACGACCCGCATATATAATCGAACAGGAGTTCGGGAGAGATGCATTGAGAGTTTTTATTTCTGGCACTGGGAAGGTGCTCAGCGACATTTTATTTGCTGCACGCCCAACTGACTTGCCGTCGGCCTTAGCATTAGCACAAGAGGTTGAGGCAAACAACGAGCGACTTAGAACTATTAAGTTGTTAATAGATACGGGGGCTTCAATAAATTATATTAAAATTGGAACAGATACTCTCTGTAGAAAAAATTTTTGAAGTCAAATCGATCCACGGTATTGACCATATAACAAAAAACACAAATAGTATTTTGTTTGTATTGCCTGCGCTTTCGACATTCGATGGTCTAATCGGCATTGATCTGCTAACGCGGACAGGCACCATATTGGATTTTGTCAACAGGCAAATAAGAAACAGTACAGGTTCGGAACCCATACAATTTTAATGTAAATGTAAATTTCACACAAGTTGAGGATATACAAGTACCTCATGCAGTAAACGACATATTTAAAGAAAAAATTAAAAAAAACTTTCGGGAGTCTTTGCGGACCCTGATGAAACTCTTCCATACAACACAAATGTTGTTGCAATTATTCGCACCGAATGTGACAGTCTTATTTACTCGACACTGTACCCATGCCCAATGGATGTCGCTGATTTCGTAAATCACGAGATCTGTGATTTATTGAAGAATGGTATAATTCAAATTTGGGTTGTGGAGAAGAAAGGTAGAGACGAGCACGTCAATATCAAGAAGCGCCTTGTCATAGATTTCAGGAAACTGAATGAAAAGACAGTGGGCGACAAGTACCCTATCCCTAATGTACCGGTAATACTATCGAACTTAGGGAGGGCTAAGTATTTTACAACCCTTGATCTTAAATCAGGGATTCATCAAATTTACCTATCAGAACGGGATAGGGGAAAAACAGCCTTTTCTATTGAAAACGGAAAGTATGAATTTTGCAGACATCCCTTTGGATTGAAAAATGCGCCTAGAGAGCCATCGATGATGTGCTGCGGGAGTAGATAGGAAAATTTTGTTATGTCTATGTTGATGACATAATGGTTTTTTTTTTTGAAAACGAGCGATATCATGTCGAACATGCGAAAGTTGTTTGATGCAAACACGAGAATTTCTCGCGAGAAGTCGCATTTTTTTAAGGATAGCGTAGAATATCTGGGCTTCGTGGTATCCGGTGGTGGCATTTAAACAAGCTCCTCCAAGGTGGATGCGATACGCAATTATGTTCAAACAGCTACGTTATGTAATGTTAGATCATTATTGGGATTAGCAAGCTATTATCGATGTTTTATAAAAGACTTCGCCTCGATAGCCAATCCCCTGACCGACATCATAAAGGGTGATTACGGCAAGGTCAGTGCTGGTCAATCAAAGAAAATAAAAATATCCCTCGATGCTGAGCCAGTGAGAGCTTTCAACAAATTGTAAGAAGTCTTAAAATCTGAAGATGTAATATTATTGTAACCACATTTTGGAAAGCCATTCGATCTAATGGCATCCATGGGCTTGGGTGCGGTTTTGTCCTAGAACGGGAAACCAATCACAATGGTTTCTAGGACCTTGAAGGATAGAGAGCAAAACTTCGCAACAAACGAACGCGAACTACTAGCTATTGTCTGGGCACTAAAGAGTCTAAGAAATTATGTGTATGGCGTTCGAAAAATGAACATTTTTACAGATCATCAACCGTTGACGTTTGCGGTTTCAGACCGAAACCCAAACGCCAAAATAAAGCGCTGGAAAGCTTTCATTGATGAACATAACGCAACAATTTTTTATAAGTCTGGCAAAGAGAATTTTGTTGCCGATGCACTGTCGCGTCAGAATATCCACGGGCTAGAAAACGAAGTTCATTCCGACCTGGCCACTGTGCATAGCGAGGAATCTCTGACATATATGGTTGAAGCATCGGATAAATCGATCAACTGTTATATAAATCAGATAGTCTTAGAAGAAGCACCTTTCAAATCGAAACGTGACTTTGTACTCTTTAAGGAAAAAACACGTCACTTGATCCAGTTCACGGACGGAAGGACACTTATCAAGGAAGTAAAACAGGTTGTTATCCCGAATGTAGTTAATGCAATACACTGTGAATTATCAACCTTGGCTGGCATCCAACACGAGCTGGTGGACTGCTTTCCATCAACAAAGTTTTGGCATTGTAAAAATATGGTGCAGGACGTAGTTGATAAAAATGGACACATTGAAATAATACACACCGAACACAATCGGGTACACAGAGCCACACTGGAGAATGTTAAACCGATTCTCTGCGATTATTACTTCCCTAAAATGACAAAATTGGCGAATGAAGTTGTAAATAACTGGAAAATTTGCACAAGTGCCAAATATGAAAGGCATCCTCGAAAACAGCAATTTGGCGTGACACCAACACCAGATTATCACTAAAGTTGATAAAAATGAACTGATTGAAATAATACACACCGAACATAATCGGGCGCACAGAGTCGCACAGGAAAATGTAAAACAGATACTCTGCTATTATTAACTGCAAAATTTGCACTAGAGCCAAATATGAAAGGCATCCTCGAAAACAGCAGTTTGGTGTGACACCAACACCGTGTTATGCTGGCGAGATGTTGCATGTTGATATCTTTTCAACCGATAAGAAATATTTCCTGACATGAGTGGACAAATTCTCGAAACTTGCTGTGGTTCAGCATATATTGTCTCGAACAATCGTGGACATCAAGTCCGCAATAATTCAATTCATGAATTTCTTCCCTCATACCAAGACAATCTATTGCGACAATGAGCCATCCTTGAATTCTGAAACCAATGCAGCTTTGTTAAAAAACAATTTTAGTGCCGATATCGTAAACGCGGCTCCGCTTCATAGCACGTCGAATTGTCAGGTTGAGCGCTTTCACAGCACCCATATGGAGATCGCGAGATGGCTTAAATTACAGAAACATATTGAAGACACCGTTGAACTCATATTGTTGGCAACAGTGGAGTACAACCGAATAGTTCACTCCGTGACCAACAAAAGGCCGGTGGATATAATCCATGATATTCCTACTGAGTTGGCAAACGACGTAAGTGAAAAAATTGCCAAGGCTCAAGAGGTGGTGTTGCAAAGAAACAACCCATCTAGGGAAAATAGGGTATTTGAAGTGGGAGAACGCGTAATTGTAAAAACCAACAGAAGACTGGGTAATAAACTCACCCCACTGTATGTCGAAGAAAGAATAGAATCATATATGGGAACCACGGTTCTCATTAATGGGAGGGTGGTTCATAAGGACAATTTGAGGTGGAAATAGCCCAAACAGTACCACAGGCCGCTTTTTAAACATAACATAAACAAACAAGCGAGCAATCATGTACTAAATTTTTTATAATTTCTTGTTGTTATTTAGGTTCATGGTATTACTGTTAATCACAGTAGTCACTGCTTAGCTGACTGACTACACCCACTCAAACTACATTCCGGTTATGGACGAAAGCGTTATAATATGGGAGGACTTTGGCTATTTGCGTCACTCCAATCTGGTAGAAAAGAATTTTCCACAATCTCATATGAGAAAGATTTTAGATGCAGACATAGTCCATTTAAATACACTATTAAAAACTTTAATGGTTCACCATAGACATGCACGTAGTATAAACATTCTAGTTACCGCTTTGAAGGTAGAAGCGGGATCACCTGATTTTGACGATTTCGAAGAAGTTAGGTTTAAGCAAAAACAACTAATTGAGGGTCAAAATAGTCAGATAGAAATAAACACTAAAATGCAGAAAAAAAAATTTACAAATTAACTGAAAGTATCAATATTTTCATAGAAACAGGAAAAGCTATACAGATCGCCACAGGTCATCTATATGAAATTTTACTCGCTCGAAATAGAATTATTATAATGGAGTTAGAAAACTTAATGCTCTCCATAACACTTGCATGGATAGGGGTAATTAATCCTGTAATATTGGATTCCAATGACATTCAACCTATTATCGACAAACAGTTTACGAATATTTCTATAATAGACATTAAGGTTTTACAAAATAACGATTTTTTGCATTTTATTATTAAATTCCCTAGACCTAAGATAGCTTGTAAGAAAATTAGCATTTTTCCCGTGTCGCATAATGGGACAATATTAAACATCAAAGAAAAAAACGTAGCAGAGTGCGACCAGCAGATACTAGCAATTGGCAGCAAAGTTTTGTAAAATACTTCTAGACGCAACTTGCGCGCAACAACTTCACTAGACCCAGCCATCTCCAGCCAATAACTATAATTGATGAAGGCGTTATTATCATCAATGATGACACGGTTACTGTTGAAGAAGAAAATATGCCCACTAGGACTGTGTCAACAATTCTGCTCGAATAAACGCGTCGACATATGAAAATGGAAATAATATCATAAAGAGAACGCCGGGCATTATAACATCGACATTTGTAAATATCTCAGATCATCACATGACGTTAAGAATGCCCTACCTACCTAAGATGAATATCCAAAACTTGCGCCACATCGCAAAAATAAAGGCCGAGCTAATTGCGAATCTGTTGATTTCAAGCTTAGTTACAATTGATATTATCTATATCAGCTTAAAACTAATAAAATACTTCAGAGACCAGCGTCAAAACCGTAACATTCAAATTGTCGTTGAAAGCCTGAAGAAGGCCGAGGACGGCTTTCACTTAAGTAAGGGAGGAGTTAACACAAGCATTGCTTAAGTCTTGTTGTCGACAATAATGTCAGCAACTCGAGCATCAACCGTAATTCGACACACGGTATCTTGTACGAATAGCAGAATAAGTATTATCATCAACGGGTCAACTTACACATCAACAGCGATATTCGACACCGGTATATTGTACGAGTAGCAAGATAAGCATTCGACACATGACATCTTGCACGAGTAGCAAGATAAGCATTATCAGCAACGGGTCAACTCAAACGTTGTCCTTGTTATCAGCAACAACGCATATTCGACAGACGATATCCAGTACGCGTAGAAAGATAAGCATTATTTGACACATGATATCCCGCACGAGATAAGGATGATGAACAATGCTACGTCCGCGACAGCAACATTAGGCTAGGTTTAGTTTTAAGTAAAATAGAATCTTAGTTTTAGTTTCGATCTAGGTTTGATAAAGACACAACAGAAAAGAACATTCTCGTCTTAAAACTACTTGAACTCCACGCGTTAACAAACGTGTAAGAAATTCACTTAGTTTAATTTACATATCAGTTCAAAATATTTTTTGTTGTCTTGCTTTTGATTAGTTTAATAGAGTATCAAGTTTGACCCGCCACGCCCACTCTTTGGGGTAGCCCCCATACAAACCTACTGCCCAGTTTTGTGTTTTTGTATGAGAAACTTCTTTCTTAAAGTCAATATTAGGTTGAAATGCAATGTGGTGGCTTTTTATGGATAGCCGCTTAACATACATAGACTAATGGGCGTTTCCCGCCCACTTTTTGGGGTAGCCCCCATACAAACCTACCTCCCACTTTTATGTTTTTATAAATATACTCTTTATTTAAATTAATATTTGCTGAAATTCGATTTAGTAGATTTTAATGGACAACTGCTTCATATATAATGGGAGTTTCCGCCCACTTTTTGAGGTAGTCGCATTCAAATCCACAGTTCACTTTTATGCATTTGTATAAAAAACAAAACGATAATTCGATATGAAGGCATCTCATAGATGGTCGCTTCAAACACATCTACTAGAGGGCGTGTACCACCCACTTTTTGGGGTAGCCCCTTTTTAAACTTCCCATATTTATGATTTACAATACGATTTAAAACTTCGTGTGAATGGTATTAGAGTTTCGGTTCAACCGAAGTTAACGTTTGTTCTTGTTCTTTTTTTTTTTTTTTTTTTGTATTTTCAACATAAGGTGTTGTAAGGTATTTGATACTCATTTTCGGAAAAATAACACAGTTAAACTATATATTTTCTATTTTTTTGATTAATTTTTTTTTTCTTTGTAATAGTTCGACACTTAAAATCTGAAATGATAAATCTAATACACACTACACACCTCAAAATACCTTCACTCACCTTGACCTGTTATTTCTTACCTGTTTTGCATACTGATATTAGCTTGCAAACTGTTGCTGGTGGTCATGAAAGTAATAATTACACAATCCTTATAGGATTTTTAGTATAATTTCATCAAGCTAATCAAAATTTACTGAAAATGTAGCTTATTGAAGAGTATTTTCAATAAAACACCACTTTTTTTTGATGAATTCACCCAATTTTCAGCCAACATAAGGGAAAGAAGTGGCAAACTTATGTTAATTAGTTTGCAGTGTGCTCATTTTTATCCCTCGAAATGCTATATCTTATATCTTGCAAGGTATTTGAAATTAGTATATAATGAAGCAAATTCTACTTTTTCTAAAGATAATTAATTTTCATTTGCGAATAATACGCATATTTCATACCTAATAAATCTCTTAATCTTGGGTAACATAACATAGCTACAGCTTACAATTTTTGTTCAGAATTGGTAAAATGCCACTAATAAAACACAATAACTATCCATCAATATCATTCGCTCTTAAAATTTAAAGATATACCTGCTAGAATTCTTGCAATTGTTCAATAGTTTAAAAAAATCACACATTTATAGTGCTTAACCTATGATTACAATGTAATACATTTACTCACAAATAGAATTTTAGTCTAATATAATAACATATTCAATCTCCTCATTCCACAGTCATACAAAACAGCCTTATTATATCGCTAATTAACTAAACTCCCAATCTCTGAAACCTTTCTTCTATGTAAAAAATAATAGGTATACGGTTATGATGGATAAGATAATTCATATTAGTCAACTTGAACTCAACTCAATATTGTTATGGGGTAACATTCTACATATATTGTAGATCATCAGACACAAAGTACGTATAATCAGACAATACATATCAATAACAAAACTGGTTAATAGGAGAGCAACCCGAAGTATATGTGTGCGCTTTGCACTATCACATGTAATGTTGTATTACTTTTAGTAATACAATGCCTGAGTAAGAACTTGTAGTGTGTTAAATTAAATTATGATTATCATTACGATTGAAAAAATAAATACAAGAGGATATACTGACATACTTACATACTTCCTATCTGATATTAAGGAAAACAGAAGCAAAACTAAACTGCATACCTGCACCAAAACGATCAAATGGACTAATATGTGCAGAAACAAGAATAGAAGGAAATGTTGTTAAGGAAACTATAGAATTTGTAGTTGTAGTACTATTCTAAAAACATTCCTCCAATTAACCATTGCTGGAATGTTTGTTATTCCTTACACTTTTATATAAAAATTTCACATATCAACCTTAATAAATGAATTTGCATTAAAAATGACATAAAACGCTCTAAAAATATTAAAAATTGATAATTCTAATGAAAAAAAAATTTTTTTTTTTAATTTAGCAAAAAAGTTTTGAATTTACCCACATTGACTTCGCATTAAAAATTCTCACCCAAACACACACACATATACAATGCCACAACAAACCAACAGGACTGCACTTTCTCTTTTTCTTTCTCTCTCTCTCTCTCTCTCTCTCTCTCACACACACACACACGCACATTCTCTCTCTTCTCTCTTACGTTTACACACATGCGAGAACCGTTTTACAATATATCGTAGATTACTTTACCGCTATATGCACGTCAATAAGATTGAAAAAAATAAATAAAAGAGGATATACTGACATTCTTACATACTTCTTATCTGATATTAAGGAAAACAGAAGCAAAACATAAACATATCTGCCTACCTGAACCAAAACGATCAAATGGACTAATACATGCAGAAACAAGAATAGAAGAAAATGTTGTTATGGAAAACTATAAATGAATAAGAAAAGATAAAGGGCGAACTTACAGTACCTAATGAAATAAAAAATGAAGAAGAAAAAGTTAAAATCATCTGTATAATAATTGGATTTAACATTAGACTTCTTTAGCATAATTTATAATTGAATTAAATGTATAGAAGTAGTTGCAGTACAACGTATAATTGTAGTACATATAATATAGATGAAGTACATAGATTTAGTAGTACAACCTAGAATTGTAGTACATAATTTAGATGTAGTACATAGATTTAGTTGAAACTGTAGAATATGTAGCTGTAGTACTATTCTAAAACATCCCTCCAATTATATACTTCCGGAATGTTTGTTATTCCCTACACTTTTAATACAAATTTTCGCATCTTAATATATGAATTTGTCTTAAAATGATACAAAACGCACCAAAAATAAGAAAAATTGGTGATTATAATGTGAAATAGCTTGTTTTCTATAAAATTTATCAAAAGTTTTGAATTTACCTACATTTGACCTCGTATTAAAAATTCTCACATTCACTCATCCATACATATTTGGAGGTGTTTCACAGTAATCACTTATTTCAACGAAAATAAAACAAAAGCAACGAATATAACCAATATCGCATCGAGTATTGTAGTATAGACAACTTAATCACAAAATGAAAAATGTAACCAAGATTATTTTCAAAGAATTACAACAACTGTTTATTGTAATAAAAACCTAATTGTACACTTTGACTGCATCACTTTCAAATCATACAGATGCTATAGACCACTTAAAAACACGAATAATATTACTAATGGATGACTTATCCAAGTTAAATACGTATACGAGTGGCTAATAAGAGCGAAGACTATAAGTAAAATATCAATAAATAACCATATACGTCCGTTCGGGTAGATACTCACTGAACACAATGAACAGACACAACACTAAATCACAAAATAGTACAAGCCATCTGATACAAAAACAACAACAGCAGTAACAGCAGTAACAGCAGCACCAACAACAACAAGAACAATACAACAATGGAAATACTTACATACAATTCGAATAGTTTCTAACTGAATACAGTTACCAATGAATATGTCTCTAATTTTGCGCTCACTATATTTACAATATATTGATATTATTGATATTTATTTATTGATATTGAGAATATTAAATTAACTCTTTTTATTTCTACACTCTACACTTTAATTATAATTACATATATAACAATGCGAACTAGTCCTCGAACCTCGAAGTCCTCGAACCATAACTGTAGTCTAGTTTTCACATATACATATGAAATATATCTTACATATACATATATATCTTATATATAAATAAAAATGTTATGTTGGTTTGTGTATGCGTCATAAACTCAAAATGTTCAGCACCGATTGAGCTCAAATTTCAACACGATATATAATCCGCATTAATGATGGTTCTAATCTATTTTTCGCATCAGTCACATACCTGCGACCGCGAGAAAACAGTTTTTTTTTATTTTTGTATTTATAGGCCGAAACTGTCATATGATTTTTCTGTCAAATTGATTTTTCTTATTTTATTTCGTAAAATTTATATTCACAGTTTAAAATATTATTATATATTTTATTTATTCGAAATAATGCCTCCCAGAATTTGGGCCGTCGCACTCGCTACCTTAAGTATAAGCTAACAATTGTTCAGATCCGGCAACATCATTTTAGTATGCTCAGAGAGTAGAGAGCAATAATGTAAGAATGACACTCTTACTCTCTTTAGTTATAAGCATTTGCAATTGTTCTTCACATGATTGAATTCAGTTCTTATTAAACCTTTAAATGATACACACTGCGTTTTGCTCTTCTCTGTAATATACCCAATAAAGGTTATGAGCCCAGAGTACGGTCGGAATAAAAAGAGCAATCGGTAAAAAAGAACTAAAGTCATGTTGGTTAAATTGCAATAAATCGTGAAAAAAAAACGTGGACAATTAACAACATGAGTGTGTCTTTCCAAATAGAAAAACTTGGTGAAGAAAATTATGATGTGTGGTGTATGTCTATGTGTAGCGTACAGTCATGGAACAGTTGAACTTCCACAGCAGCAGAT